>CBVK0100919773.1:0-21696 GCA_900067695.1 Picea abies | reverse complement strand
GGACCCCAAAAACAATTTTTTAAACATGCCACTTCAACTGATGATGGGGTGCCACGTGGCTGCCCATGACTAGGCCACGTGGCATCTCCCCATTTGACGGATTAATGCCACTTGTTAGTTATTGACTGGTCCAGTTGCTTGCCACATGTCTGACTTGTCAGTGAACCTGCCCAATCACCATCAGCCAGAGAGTGCCACATCATCTCCTACACAGTCAGCATGCTGATGTCATCAGCATTGACTTTTTGACCAGTTGACCTTTGACTTTTTACCTGTTTGGGCTTCCGATAAGAACACGATAACTTTCGCATACGGAGCCTGTTTGTCAAAGTAAATATACCACCAGAATCAAGAAGACAAGACGGACGCAATGGAGGTTTTTTCTTCAGATTCTAAGCACTTTCATTTTTGAGCATTTTTCAAGCCCTATCAGGCTTCTGGATCCAATTTTGGATCATTCTTGTGAAATTTTTTTTGTTTTGAGGGTGTGTTTGTCCCACACACCTTATTTAATGTCCATGTGCCTTAGATGATACCTTATGAAAGGCATGTGTCACGGTCCCCTTGGATCCCTTTGGCATATTAGTAGATCATCCCTTTGGCATATTAGTAGTATGTGGTTTGAGAAAATTTGGTGGTAGTGAGCACTCTTGAGTAGAATCGAGATTGCCTTCATTGTTATGTGGGACTTCATATTTCAAAGTGCAATTTCAAAATTTCAAAATTTCAATAACCTCAATCCATGAACCTCCTTGTTATGGCTTATAGTGCAGCACCCAAAATCCATGAACCTCCTTGTTATGGCTTATAGTGTAGCAAGTTGATGCTTTGGCCTTGGTACAATATAGTCATGGTGAGTTTGTCTAATTAGGGGAATTAAGAGGGATTGGGGAGATGGTAAAGGGTATCCATGAGATAAGAGTAATCGGGGGCGGGTGGGGGCAGGATGGTTTCTTCTTGATGGGGATTACTATAATGTGTCAGGACCTATATAATACAATGAAAGGGGGGACCAAAAGAGACAAGGAATATAGGGTCATACATTAACCCTAAAGGAGAAAAGAGACCTCTTGATCCTGCATCTCTTGCAAGAGAAGAATAGTAGGTTTTTGTGGCATTTGGAAACTCTAGTGATACTTGGAGTGCTTAACATGGAGAACATAGAGGGAGAATATCTCATTCACTTGTGTGATGTAAGTGAAGCTGCCAAGTAGGACTTGTCAATGTGTTTATCTTATTAAGGATCTTTAGTGGAGTGACTAGCTTTGGTTAGGAGTGATTTTTAGCTAGGAGGAGTTGTTGGCTATGTTTTTCTTATGGTTTTCCTAACCAAGGTTTGGAGAGCTTGAATTGTACCATAATTTTTATAAGTTGTGGTATGTACTTGTATTTCATATTATCTATATATGTGAAGTTATCTATTTATAAATTGTTTGCATACTTGTAGCTTTGAGTTTAAGCTTATGTTTTCTTTGTGATTGAGTAGATTTTAATGCTTGTTGTTCACACTAGTTTAACATAACATATAGCTAAATTGGTTAAGTGATTTAATTCATATCCAGAAGACAAAGGAGAAAATTTGATACTATTATAATTGGTTGTAATAACACATTTCATATGTGTTATATGACTTTATATTTGTGCCCTAATAGTTGTATCATTGTGGTATTGAAATAGACTCATGTGGTATTTATTCTCTTGCACTGCTAACCGAAATCAGGTTGAAGGGAAGTAATATATTACTATTGCAATTTAATATTTCAGATCAACACTAAGGCTAAAATTTCCAAGGGAATGATCTAGGAATCCTCAAGGTTAAGAGAAAATTTTGAATGTTGCATTAATTACCTGGTTCTCAAAATTTCTACACTCTGAGGGCTACATCAAGCAAAAAGAAAAAGACAATCCATGAACCTCCTTGCTATGGCTTATAGTGCAGCAGTTCGATGCTTTGGCCTCTATACAATATAGTCATGGTGATTTTTCCTATTTGGAGGAATGTAGAGGTGTTGGGGAGATGGTAAAGGGTAGCCATGGGAGAAGAGTACTCGAGGGGAAAAATTTGTTATTTATATATATACTCCAGACTAGTGATAGCTCTCATTTACAAACCATCAAATTCCCATCCTCCCTTTAATGTATCGACGAGGGAAACTACTAGGGTTTGAGGGAAGTATGGGTAGGGGAGAAGAAGGTGAGATTTCCCTCTCCTTCAAACACAAAAATGGAACTAACGCAAACTTGTAAAAACAAAAAAGACTTTTCTCGCATTAACAATGTAAATTCATGAAGTGTGCAGAGGTACTCATCATCCTCACCCTCTCCCTTAGTCTTGACGTCACTTGATCAATTTTACAGATGTCCCTCGATGATATTTTCTACAGGTGCAACTATTTCCCTCCACTCGGTCTCATAATCACATGATATTACCCTCGATGCAAGTCTCGTGCATAGGTGAAGGTATCAGATCTTAGAGCATAGTGAACCCTGATTAAGTGATATTCCCTCCACTCAGTCTCAGAATCACCTCATGATATTACCCTCGATGTAGGTCTCATGCGTAGGTACAGGTATCAAATCTTAGAGCATAGTGAACCCACACAGCTTAAGTGATATGTTATATATTGGATTAAGTGTTATGATATGTTATAGTGAACCTGCACGGGTTAAGGGATTATAAGTGATTCAAAAATAATCTTTTAAATGACTATGGTTGAGTTATTATGCATTTTTTACTTAACCAATTAGGAAGATTACTGAAAGAGGAAGAAGATATGAGAATATGTCATAGCCATAAACACATACATATAACTGAAATGAAGCAATAAGAACAACAAACCATAACAATATAAGTGATAACGGAGTTCGGCAATATCACCTACGTCTCCAGGCCTTTGTCGTAGTGGGTGAGGCTTCTTTTTTATGTTCAAAGATCAATAAGTACATCACAACAGTGACAAAAGGCTACAAGACTGATCTAGTCTTGTTCTCCTAGATCTCTAGAACCCAACAGAAGAAACAGAACTCAAAATGGATGAACGGAGCTCCCGGAAATGGCTCACAAATGTGTGCTCCTCAACAGCTTCCCTGCATAAAAATGGCTTTGGCTTAGCTTTCCTTCAGCATAACTCCGATATGAATCTCCTCCATGGCCTCAAGAAGGCATGGTTTATATAGGCCTGAAGTTGGTTATCATTCCCCAACTTCCTCCCAAAATCTAGCCTCAAAAAGGGCCTAATATCCCCCAATAATGGACAAAATCCTCTATTAACAGGCCAAAATCAATTAAAATTCTAAAACCATAGCATAAAAACCCACTTTGCATATATATTTGGGCTAAGCCCCTCATACCCAGTGCACGCCCCCTTGAATCGGTCACATGGAGAGACATGTGGCCAAGCACTAGCCCAAAGGGATGTGTGTTGGCCCTTTTCCCATAGTCATAGGTCACATGGCACTTTGATATACGACCACGCCCCTAAATATTTGTATGAACCATGGTTCTAGATCCAGAGCATATGGCAGATAAGGGTTTAAACTCCATGCACTAGTGGTTATGCATAGGTCCGCACCCCTTTACACTTTGGTCAAGTGGTATGATGAATCTGCGGGCTAGGGCTCAGCCCCAGCCCCCCCTCCCACCAATACATAGAATGCACTTTATATAATTAAAAATGGGCTTGTATTTACAATCTCTACATTGGCACGTTGGTCAAAGGTCATTTCTCAAGGTGTTTTCTCTGCCAATAGGTCATGGGGTCGAACCCCGTGAGATGCAAAATGATTTTTCCATTCAACTAGTGATGGGGTGCCACGTAGCACCCTTTCATTGGTCCTCAATGATGCCACTTGTCAACGTTGTATTGGTCTACCATGTGTCGCTTGGTGAAGTGGGATTGGTCCCTGTCACTATCTAGTCACCCTATCATTGTGCTACCACATGTCACTTTGTTGATGTCAACACGATGGCGTCTGCAGGACGTCATGCTGACATCATCATTGACAATTGACCTGTTGACTTTTTAGTTGTTTGTGAAAATGGTCAAAGTGCGATAACTCTCACATAAATCATTTGTTTGATAAAGTAAATATATGGTCGGAATTAGCATGGCGAGATGGTTGCAATGGAATTGGTTTCATATGATTCTGAGAACTTTGATTTTTAAGCCTTTTCTAGACCTGGGAAGCCTCCTGGATCCGATTCTGGATCACACCTCTCCACTAAAGGACCTTTTGGTCCCAAAAGGTTACTGACCAGTCAACAAGCTCAGGATAGGCAACCTGGCTTGTCCTCTGTCTCTGAACTCTGTCATGTGCACCTGTCTCATCAAGATCAACTGTAACACAATCATGACAACTAACAGCATATTGTTAGCCATTTGAACCATATCACATTTGACTGAAGCCACTATCATCCATGTAGATAACATTACTAATGATAGTATCATAAACATAACTGCAAGTGAGTTGTTATACTTGTAATATTTGCACGACATTAGCTTGTCTTGAAGAAAATGGTGATTGATTTTCCATTCAACAATAATTTCCTGTTCTTGATTAAGATCTATTACTTCATTTGAAAAACTTATCGGTTTGTTTCTTTCTTGAACTGCCTTCTTTAATTGTTCCATTGTTTGAAGTGTTTTATTTTCCTTGACATGATGAGCATGAACCACATAATCTTGACCTTCTTTGGTTAATTGATATTGATTCTTTGTCATGTAGAAGATTTCCTTACGATCATACAAGTATGAACTACCTAATACCATTCTGCATTCACTTAACGACACTACATCACATGTTACCTCGTCCACATACTTAGATGAAATTGAAAATTTGATTGTGCACTGCTTTGTTATGTACATTTGATGATGATTACTTATCCATTTAAGTGTGTATGGATTATGATGTACTTGTGTTTTTAACCACAATTGCTTAAATAATTCTTATGAAATTAGATTAGATTGAGATCCACTGTCGATTAATGTGTCTATATTAGTGTTTCGCATGATGGTACTTATATGTAACAAGTCACTTCTACAATCAATTCCTTCACCAACTTTACTTGTCATACTGATGCAGGAGCATCTACGATGTCATGACGCGAGCCAGCGCGGGGACAGAGAGATATAGCTGGACAGCGCCGGCGCATACATTTTGAATCATGATGAATATTGTTGCGCCGTCGTTTGAATGAATGCATTCATATGAAGCGCACTTGTATTGTAATGTAGATAAGAAGACATTAAATATTTTTAATGCTGGTAGATAGGGTTAGTTGTAGATTAGACAGTTTCATTTTCCAGGAGGGAAAATGAATATAGGCACCCTCCTTGTACATTGTATTCATCATCCTGAGAATTATTCAGCATTAGCATAGAGAGCAATAGAGAACAGAGCAGAGAGTTTGTGAAGAAACCCCATGTACAGATTGAATTAATAGAAGAAAGCTTTGATTCAATTCCATGGTTGTGTTTGAATTGTGTGTGTTGTTGATGTTATGATGTTGCATACTTGCTTCTCTTTATGCTTATCTTTTATATGTTGCTTATGTGATTGCATATCAGGTTCGAAACCTGAGAGAATGAGAAATGAGTTTCAATTGTTTCTCTGTTTGAGCCAGGAGATTCCTGCATAGAGTGCAGTTGAATTCCTCTGCATAGAGTGCGTCGAGGAGGCCAAGCGGTTAAACTCTTATTTTCGTTTGTCGAAGAGTGAATTGATTATTCGAGCCATGCAGGTGAGTGCAGGTCGAATCGAACTTCCAGTAGCAAGTCTGTGAAGGGAAAAGTCGGGTTGCTGTGACTGCGAGTGCATAGAACCTGGAAATCTTCAGCATCGTTGAAGGTTGGCGAAGGTTGAGGTCAAGCACAGGGAGCGTGTTCGAGGGAACCCTGAAGGAGTCAGAGTTGTAGAATCTCAAAGGGATAGCGCCTTTGCTTCTCAGTGGGAGCAGACCCCAGTGAAGTTCACACAGAGCGAAGGTGGTAAAGCGGAGAACTCTTCAAGAGGAAGAGAATCAAGTCTTCGAGAGCAGGTAGAACCCGTTGGCCATCGTGTATTGGCATATCAGGGTTGGCGAGTGCAAGCATTGCATGCACGTCAAAATCGCGAGTCACGATATATCGATTTAATCAGAGTCGTCAATCGTCGGAGGGACAGGTGGCACGAGATCCCGAGGAGTCGGGACTCGGCACTTCGGCGTTTTTGAAGTCGAAGGGAACATGGGGGAATCGCGAGGTTGCGAGTCGTGAAGGGTCCCACAGAGACGGAGCGGAGGACGGCACGTGGCATCGCGCTTCGGCATTCGCGGTTTGAAAGGTGAGTGACTAATAACCTTTCATGTGCCGATCCCCCGATAGGGAAATCCCCAATACACGGAGGTGTTGACCGTTGACCTCGGGGATCGGGGTTCGGAGTTTGAAGTTGCATGCGAAGTGCCCACAGGGTTCGCGACATCGCGAAGCCCGATTTCCCGAAGAAATTTCTGGGAGATCAACAAAGTGTCCTGTGGGAGACAGAAGATCCCGATATGGGATTGGAGGAGCATCAAAGCTCTTCGGGCCGAGGTTAGTGAAGGTCCTGGTGGAGTGCAGCTGCTGCCAAGGGCAGTCGACGTCAGAGTGGTATCAGAGCTGAAAACCTTGTCTGTATATTTCATACAGGAGGAGAGAAAGAGGAAAGGAAAGCACTCTGATACCCACGACTTGCGTCAGAGTGGTATCAGAGAGGGAAGTGGAGATCTCTTTGTTCAGGTAACAGGGAGAAGCAGATTTCATCATGCCACCCAGAAGAGAGAGGCAATCACCTGATCGTGAAGACAGGGATGCCTGAAGTTGGGGTAGGCCAGCAGGAAACGCTGAAATAGAGCGAGAGATGAGAGATCTCTGAGCCAGACTGGAAGAAATAGAGACCACCCAGAGACGTGGTGTTGGTGCAGCAGAGTTCATTGATCCCGAGATTGAAGAGGAAGTTGGACATGCTGAAGAAGAAGTCATGGCAGAAGATGCATCAACAGAGAGGTTGATTAGAGCCATTTCGAGGATGAGCTCGAAGACGAAGATGGACCTTCCCATCTATGAGGGAAGTCTAGATGCAGAGGGATTGCTGGATTGGATCCGAGCATTGGATACATACTTCGATTACGAAGATATCGAAGAAGACAAGAAAATAAGGCATGTTGTTACCAAGCTGAAAGGACATGCAGCCTTATGGTGGGACAAGCTGCAGGCAGACAGACGTTCCAAAGGAAAACAAAAGATCAAGAGCTGGGATCGGATGATCGCCAAGATGAAGCCGAAGTTCATTCTGAGGGAATATCATATCACTCTGTTCAGGCGTATGCAGAACCTGAGGTAGAAGCTAATGACGGTGAGAGAATACACCGAGGAATTCTACAGGCTCAACATCAGAGCTGGTCATCAGGAGAGTGATGACGAAAAGGTGGCAAGATACCTGAATGGTCTCAGGTATGACATTCAGGATGAGCTAAGCATGTTGACCATCCAAACTATTGAGGATGCGTACCAGATGGCTCTGAAAGATGAAGAAAAGCTGAGCTGCAAGCAGGGACAGCGAGGACGAGGCAGAATCCAGCCCAGAGGCAAGACAGTTGCCCAAGAGCGAACACAGAAGCCCAAGGAGGATTGGAAGAGACCTCAGGGAAAAACTGAGAGAGGTGGAACCTCACAGCAGAAGCAGCAAACTTCTGAGCCGAGGAGGGATCAAGATGATCAGCAGGGAGGATATGCTGATGGCAGCGCATTTCCTCGTACCCGAGGTAGAGGCAGAGGTCAAGGAGGAGTTATCACATGTTTCACATGTGGTAAAGACGGCCACAAAGCCGCGGACTATCCGGAGAGGAAGGTGGACAGAGGAAAAACTCACATCGCTGAGGCGCAGAAGCGTGATGATGAGAACGAAGATGCTGACAGCAGAAGATCACTAGGGATGCATAAAATTCTTTTGACACCTGAGAAGGAGGTGGAAAGTGTAGTACAGAGGAGCAGACTGTTCAAGACCACTTGCACAACCAAGGGCTGGAAGTGCAAAGTCATAGTGGACAGCGGGAGCACTGACAATCTCGTTTCAACCGAGATGGTGGAGAAATTGGAGCTAGAGACAAATAAGCACCCGAGTCCGTACAAGGTCTCGTGGTGACAGAAAGGACACCAAGTAAGTGTCACTAACCAATTCTTAGTTAAATTTAAAATTGGGAATTATCATGATGAGATCCTGTGCGATGTTATTCCCATGGACGTGTGTCATAGACTGTTGGGTAGACCATGGCAGTATGATAGAAATGTTGTTCATGATGGGAGGATGAACACATACACCTTGGAGAAGGATGGGAGGACACACAGGCTACTGCCAATAAAGGATAAGAAGGTGGAGCCGGAAGTAAGCAGCATGATACTTCTTATGAGTGGGAAAGAGCTTCTCACAGAGTTGGAGAAGGATGAAGACCCACAGTTCTTTGTTGTCAGGAAGCCGAGAATTGTCCTGACAAGCACGAGAGTGGACGACTTGCCAGAGGAGATTCAGCAACTGCTGGGAGAGTTTGCTGACATCATCGTGGATGAATTTCCACGTTCGTTGCCACCGGTGCGGAGGGTGAGTCACCACACTGACCTCATACCCGGAGCAAGTTTTCCGAACAAGACAGCATACAGGTTGACACCTCAGGAGAACGAGGAGGTCAAGAGGTAGGTGCAAGACTTGTTGGACAAAGGACTGGTGAGGGAGAGTCTCATTCTTTGTGTTGTTCTGACAGTACTGAGTCCGAAGAAGGACGGAGGCTGGAGGATGTGCACAGACTCTAGGGCAATTAATAAGATCACCATCAGGTACAGGTTTCCACTGCCAAGAATGGACGACTCGATGGATTGCCTAAGTGGGGCAAATTATTTTTCAAAAATAGATCTCAAGAGCAGATATCATCAGATCCGGATGAGAGAGGGAGATGAATGGAAGATAGCATTCAAGACAAACGAGGGTTTGTACGAATGGCTGGTCATGTCGTTTGGGTTGACAAACGCACCAAGCACATTTATGAGGCTGATGAATGAAGTCCTGCGGGAATTCATTGGCAAATTTGTGGTTGTATACCTGGATGACATACTGATATTCAGCAAGACAAAGGCTGAACACTTGAGGCATTTGTCCATTGTGATGAGAAGGCTACAGCAGGAGAAGCTGCTGATAAATTTGAAGAAGTGTTCCTTCATGCAGACAGAGCTCATTTATTTGGGTTTTGTAATCTCGGCAAATGAATTGAAGATGGATCCTGAGAAGGTTGAAGTAATCAGGAATTGGCCATCGCCGAGAAATGTTTTTGAGGTAAGGAGCTTCCATGGATTAGCAAGCTTCTACAGGAAATTCATTCGAAATTTCAGTGGGATTAGCGCAGCAATGATGGATACCGTGAAGAAACGACATAAAGTTTTTCACTGGACAGCAGAGGCTGAAAGAAGCTTCAATCTGTTGAAGCAAAAGATCACCGAGCAGCCAGTGTTAGTGCTGCCTGACTTTCAGAAAACATTCCAAGTGAAGTGTGACACCAGCGAGTATGCTGTTGGAGGGGTCTTGAGTCAGGATGACAGGCCTGTAGCATATTACAGCGAAAAGCTAGATGATGCGAAGATAAAGTACTCCACATACGATAAAGAGTTCTATGCCATTATACAGGCATTGAAAAGGTGGAGGCATTATCTCATACCCAAGGAATTTGTGTTGTACAGTGACAATCATGCACTACAGTTCGTGAGCCAGCAAGAGAAGTTGAATCAGAAACATGCGAAATGGGTAGAGTACATGCAGAATTTCACATTTGCGATAAAGCACATTTTGGGGACTGCAAACAAGGTGGCTGATGCCTTGAGCAGAAAATGTTTACTGCTGCAGGAGTTCAAGGTCAAAACCTTAGGTTTTGAAAATTTAAAAGAGATGTATGCAGGCGATGCAGACTTTGGCGAGGCATACGAGGCAGCTGAGAACCCAGTTCTCAGGGATAGGAGTTCGTGGATTGACTACCTGATCCAGGATGGATTGTTGTTCAAAGGCAATCAACTATGCATACCAAATTTCTCTATGAGAGAGAATTTGGTGAAGGAAAAGCACAGCGGAGGCTTAGCAGGTCATTTTGGACATGACAAGATATTCGCCAAACTAAGCGAATCTTATTACTGGCCAGGCATGCGTGCAGATGTAAAAAGGTTTGTTGACAGGTGCAGGATATGTCAACATGCAAAAGGCCGAAGGCAGAACACAGGGTTCTATCAACCGTTGCCTATACCAGAGAGGCCATGGGAAGCCATCCGTATGGATTTTGTATTAGGTTTGCCAAGAACACAGCGAGGAGTTGATTCCATCTTTGTGGTAGTGGACAGGTTTTCGAAGATGGCACATTTTATCCCGTGTCATAAAACCAGCGATGCAACCCACATCACAAATTTATTTTTCAAAGAGATTGTGTGACTGCATGGATTGCCGAGGAGCATAGTCTCGGATCGGGATACCAAATTCATAGGTCATTTTTGGAGGACGTTATGGAAGAAGCTAGGGACTGACCTGGCATTCAACTCTGCTTACCATCCACAGACAGATGGGCAGACCGAAGTAGTCAACAGAAGCTTGGGGGATCTGTTGAGAAGCCTGGTGACCGAGCATCACAGCAGTTGGGATCAGATCTTACCACAAGCGGAATTCGCGTACAACGATTCAGTGAATCGGAGTACAGGTAAGAGCCCATTTCAAATCTTGTATGGGACACAGCCGCGAGGAGTATCTGAGCTCAGGGAGTCAGAACAGGCTAAGACAAGCAGCGCGAGAGCTGAAGGGTTCGCTAAGGCGATGCAAGAACTTCATGCAGAGGTGAAGCAACGGCTGCAGAAATCAAACCAGAAGTATAAGCATAGAGCCGATCAGAGAAAAAGACAACTTCAGTTTGAAGTTGGATACATGGTTCTAGCGCACCTGAGGAAGGAAAGGTTCCCAAAGGGGACATATAACAAGCTCAAGATGAAGAAAATCGGACCTTGCAGAGTCCTGAAGAAGTTTGGGGAGAATGCATATGAGCTTGATTTGCCAGAGGGCATCGGGATATCTCCGATTTTCAATATTTCGGACTTATACCCATACAAGACTGATACAGCAAACACTGGAACTGAGGAACCAGTGGTCCAGTGGTAGAAGCAATTGCCAGTTGCACAGAAGCCAGAGATGGAGTGCATACTGGATAAAAGAATTGGAAAGAAGACCAGGAGAAAGCAGTATTTTGAGTACCTGGTGAAATGGAAAAATCACCCAGTGGAGGATGTCAGCTGGGAAACAGAGACAGTGATACAAAAACATGGGCAGAATGTGCAGGAGATCATGGACAGGATCCCATGAAATTTTTTGAGCCGAGGAGTATGATGCAGGAGCATCTACGACGTCATGACGTGAGCCAGCGTGGGGACAGAGAGATACAGCTGGACAGCGCCGGCGCATACATTTTGAATCACGATGAAGATTGTTGCACTGTCATTTGAATGAACGCATTCATATGAAGTGCACTTGTATTGTAATGTAGATAAGAAGACATTAAATAGTTTTAATGCTGGTAGATAGGGTTAGCTGTAGATTAGACAGTTTCATTTTCCAGGAGGGAAAACGAATATAGGCACCCTCCTTGTACATTGTATTCATCATCCTGATAATTATTCAGCATTAGCATAGAGAGCAATAGAGAACAGAGAAGAGAGTTTGTGAAGAAACCCCATGTACAGATTGAATTAATAGAAGAAAGCTTTGATTCAATTCCATGGCTGTGTTTGAATTGTGTGTGTTGTTGATGTTATGTTGTTTCATACTTGCTTCTCTTTATGCTTATCTTTTATATGTTGCTTATGTGATTGCATATCAGGTTTGAAACCTGAGAGAATGAGAAATGAGTTTCAATTGTTTCTCTGTTTGAGCCAGGAGATTCCTGCATAGAGTGCAGTTGAATTCCTCCACATAGAGTGCGTCGAGGAGGCCAAGCGGTTAAACTCTTATTTTCATTTGTCGAAGAGTGAATTGATTATTCGAGCCGTACAGGTGAGTGCAGGTCGAATCGAACTTCCAGTAGCAATTCAGTGAAGGGAAAAGTCGGGTTGCTGTGACTGCGAGTGCATAGAACTTGGAAATCTTCAGCATCGTTGAAGGTTGGCGAAGGTCGAGGTCGAGCACAGGGAGCGTGTTCGAGGGAACCCTGAAGGAGTTAGAGTTGCAGAAGCTCAAAGGGATAGCGCCTTTGCTTCTCAGTGGGAGCAGACCCCAGTGAAGTTCACATAGAGCGAAGGTGGTAAAGCGGAGAACTCTTCAAGAGGAAGAGAATCGACGACTTGAACTACTGAAAGAAAGAAGTCTTCGAGAGCAGGTAGAACCCGTTGGCCATCGTGTATTGGCATATCGGGGTTGGCGAGTGCAATCATTGCATGCACATCGAAATCGCGAGTCGCGATCTCCCGATTTAATCGGAGCCGTCAATCATCGGAGGGACAGGTGGCACGAGATCCCGAGGAGTCGGGACTCGACACTTCGGCATTTTCAAAGTCGAAGGGAACACGGGGGAATCGTGAGGTTGCGAGTCGCGAAGGGTCCCATGGAGACGGAGCGGAGGACGGCACATGGCATCGCGCTTCGGCATTCAAGATTTGAAAGGTGAGTGACTAATAACCTTTCATGTGTCGATCCCCCGATAGGGAAATCCCCAATACACGGAGGTGTTGACCGTTGACCTCGGGAATCGGGGTTTGGAGTTTGAAGTTGCATGCGGAGTGCCCACAGAGTTCGCGACATTGCGAAGCCCAATTTCCCAAATAAATTTCTGGGAGATCAAAAAAGTGTCCTGTGGGAGACAGAAGATCCCGATACGGGATTGGAGAAGCATCGAAGCTCTTCGGGCCGAGGTTAGTGAAGGTCCTGGTGGAGTGCGGTTGCTGCCGAGGGTGGTCGACGTCAGAGTGGTATCAGAGCTGAAAACCTTGTCTGTATATTTCAGGCAGGAGGAGAGAAAGAGGAAAGGAAAGCACTCTGATACCCACGACTTGCGTCACATACCAACCAATGAGACCTTAGATTTGTCACCTGAATCCAATCCCAAGTCTGTCGGTCATGTTGTCACTGCAACTGTTTGCCTCCCTTTATTTTCCTTGAACCACTTTGGCCTCTTCTCGGGATGCAACTACCAACAATGGTCCTCATCATTCCCCTCTTTCTTGAAATGCTTGCAAGAGGCCTCTCTTCTTTTCTTGCCACTGAAATTTACATCTTTCCATTCCATTTCCTCTTGTCCTCTTTCCTTGAAGACAATTCCTCTGATACACTTGCTTTCCCTGCTTCAATATATGTAGCTTGATTAGAAACCTCATCAAGGTTAGTTGGTCCAAACATGAATACAGTGTTTCTAATATGTGCAGCTAAACCTCCTATATACTTCATAAGGGTTTCCTATGTATGTAAAGGGATATCTAACATCAAAGCCATTTTTCAAAATCCATCTATATACTCTTGCATTGTTTGTCCTTTTCTTAGTTTTAAAGATTTCCATTCAATTAATTTTTTTTATTTATAACCCAAAGGATAGAATTGTTTCCTAAGTGCAGAAATGAAGCTTTTCCACGATGGAAATACATTACCCACTTGTTGCGTTCCATTTTTCAACTTACTTTGCCACCAAATGAGAGTCGTGTCTGCAAGTCTCAAATATGCCAAGTTGATTTGTGTGGCATCATCCTTGATCTGTTGCACACTGCAGTAAACCTCCATCTTCCTGACATAATTTTCAAGTCTCTCTGCATTAACTTAACCATCATATATGGGTAACTCAAATTTAACATCAAATTTTAACAATGGCATTGCATTCTTATGTTTATGAACATGTTTCTTTGCATTGGATTTAGAACTTGAACTTGAATAAGAAGGAGAAGAAGGAGGTGATGATGGAGATGAAGGAGGAATCTGAGGAGGATCCTCTCCCTCTTCAATTTTTCCCTTTGACAATTCACCCAGATTTGGTTTCTTAGGTTCCAAGTAGTCTTCGTACAAAACTTTCATCATATCCGACATGGAAAAGAAATCTTTTTGAAACTCTTTATCATCCTGAGAAAGTCCCTCTTCTAATGTCATCTTCTTGATGTGAGGAGCTCTCTTTATCAATCCAATTAATGGATTCTCTTCAACAATATTGCCTTCACCACACTATATCTTTTCCCTGGTTAACATGCAAAACTCAAATCAAAATGTCAACTTGCTCTGATACCACTTGATCCGAAAAGAATCTTTTAAATGACTATGGTTGAGTTATTATGCATGTTTTACTTAACCAATTAGGAAGATTAATGAATGAAGAAGAAGATATGAGAATATGTCATAGACATAAACACATATATAGAACTGAAATGAATCAATAAGAACAACAAACCATAACAAGATAAGTGATAACGAAGTTCGTCAATCTCGCCTACGTCTCAGGGCCTTTGTCTTAGTGGGTGAGGCTTCTTTATTTATATTCAAAGCTCAATAATTACATTGCAGCTATGCCAAAAGGATATAAGACTGATCTGGTCTTGTTCTCCCATATCTCTAGAACCCAACAAAAGAAACGACACTCAAAATGGATAACCGGAGTTCCCAGAAATGCCCCACAAATGTGCGCTCCTCAACATCTTCCCTGCATAAAAATGGATTTGGCTTGGATTTCCTTTAGAATAACTCTGATTTGAATCTCCTCCATGGCCTCAAGAAGGCCCGGTTTATATAGGTCTAAAGTTGGTTATCATTCCCCAACTTACTCCCAAAATATGGCCTCAAAAAGGGCCCAATATCCCCCAATAATGGACAAAATCCTCTATTAAAAGGCCAAAATCAATTAAAAATCCAAAACCATAGCATAAAAACCCACTTTGCATATATATTTTGGCTAATCCCCTCATACGTAGTGTGCGCCCTCTTGAATAGGTCACATGGAGAGACATGAGGCCAAGCGCCAGCCCAAAGGGATGTGTGTTGGCCCCTTTCCCGTAGTCAAAGGTCACATGGCGCTTTGATATACGACTGCACCCCTAAATATTTTCCCTAACCATGGTTGTAGCTCCGGAGCATATGGAAGATAAGGGCTTAAACTGTTAGGGACCTAACCCCTCACATAGGTAGAACAATATATTAAGATGTAATAAAGGTCAATATTAATAAGGCCTTGCAATAAGGTAGAATAAGTCAAATGTAATAAGACATAATAGAAGATTTCACTTCTAGAAGGAACTTCCTCCAAATGGTTATCTTGATAGACATATATAATATAAATAGGAGTCAAGGGTATGAGAACCCTATCTTGGATATTATTGTAATAGAGCTCTGCTCGACTGGAGGTTTGCCCCTCGAAGAGGCAAGTGAACATTGCTCTCAGTAATCAAAGTGTTATTTTTGGTGTTATTCTGGTTTCATATTGGTCTTATTGTGGTGTTGTTCTGGTTATATTGTTGTTCATGTGCCATTTCTAGCATTTTATTTATGTTCTGCATACTTTTTATATCTAGAATATTACAAGTGGTATCAGAGCACTTTCCTCGGCAGAAAATTGTGGGTTAATTTTTTTTCAGGGTAGAGATGTATTCTGGCATCTTTAAGCTATAGAGATCTGTCGTTACATGCATAAACCCACGGTTGAGGGATTCATACACGTAGGAAATATAAGTGGTTCTTAAGTGCACATATTTTGGCCACCCTTGTAACCCATGTTGGTACCCCTTTGAGTGGTAGTGCATCAGAGAGCATCTGTATACGGATCAGCCTAGATTTTCTGATGCCCTCTTTAGATAAACCTATCGGTCGCCTGACTGCTACAGTGCCACCCAGAATAGTACTCAAGAAGATACTCTCTAGTACCTAGGTAGTCGGGTAGTAAGGCTAAGGGCACGGTCTAGCATCCTTAGTTGGTGCCCTGAGATATTGGGCTAAGTACTATTATTGGACCCCGCACATATATCAGAGAGCTATAGCATAGGGAAAACACTTGTCTATAGAACCCTTGAATACCTAACCCTTGGGGACAAAAACAAAAAAATAAAACAAACAAGATCTATTGTCACGCAACTGTCTTTGAGTTTCCAAATCACTACACATTCCTTCCTAGTCAAGCATTTTGGCATTTCATCACTATAGTATTCTTCATACCGGAGTATAACTCCGCAGGTGTAAAAAAAAAGTCTAGAAATTTTTGCACCATTATTTGAGACCTATTCCATTGGATTTATCTCTTCTCCCTTATCACATTCATACCTATAATTTTTCACTAAATGTTTTGAACCCACCTGCCCCTTTTTGGTTCCCTCGTCATCATGACCCATACCTGTAGCCAAGACTTGGAAGCTTGCTTCAATACCTTGCAATCTAATTTCACAGAGACCCAACAATAAGTGAGACAACTTAGTGCCATTATTGCCACCATCAATCAAATCATGCATTCCTCCATCATCGCCTCAACCACCAAACTCGAAGAAGACCTCAAACAAGACATGACTACCCAACTTGAATCTATTGTTTTGATGATTTGCACCAAGCTGCATATCCCTGCAGATCCCCCTTTATCTGATCCACCTTTGCATACTGAAGTTGAAACTTCCTATCATTCCCATAATTTTCAGCCCCATCACTTTCAGCGTGACCTACGTCTTCCGTGGGTGGATGTGACCAAATTTGATGGCTCAAATCCCATTGGTTGGTTCACTCAAATGGAACATTATTTCTCTTTGTATGGCATTACAGATGACTTGGCCAAACTCTGGAATAGTGTTCTCCATCTAAATCAAGAATGTTGGCAATGGTTGCAATGGAGAAAAAGTTCTCGTCAATGGTATATTACTTGGACACACTTTGTGGTAGAGATTTATGAACACTTTGACACTGACACCGACCATTTAGGTCGATTGAAAAAGTTGAAACAACATGGCACAGTGGAACACTTTATAGCTACTTTTGAGCGACTGGATTTTTGTACAGAGAGCATGTCTGATTCTTTTTTCGAAGAATGTTTTATCCTCAAGTATAAGATTCATGCCCATGTCCTCGTGGATTTTCCTTGGAGTTGGGTGGAGACTACTAAAAGAGATAAGGAAGCACAACAGGTTGTCTCTTCTCAAAATCAGAAACCCTCCTTTATTCCTCGCACTAAACCAATAAATCCTACTCCTCCTTCTTCTCCGCTAAAGATCCAAAAATTGACTAGGGTTGAAATGGTTGAATGCCAACTCAAAGGACTTTGTTATAATTGTGATGACAAATATTTTTTGGGCCACAAGTGTAAGGAACAAAATCTTTTTATGGCCATCTCGGAGGATTTTTCAGAAGAGGATGTTGAAACTCCCCTTTTGTCTGAGTCACCTGAATCCACTAACATAACCCCTCCCTCAGACCCTCTCGAAGTAGAACCAACCATTTCCCTAAATGCTCTCAGTGGATTCTCTTCTCCCCAAACTCTCGAGATAATTGGTTACATCAAGCATAGGAAGGTCATCATTATTGTTGATAGTGGAAGCACCCATAATTCTAATCATTACCGCATTGCCCAAGAAACTCATTGCTATATCCATGCAGTCAATAATTTCCAAATCATGATTGCTAATGGAAGCTCCATTAAATTTGGAGGGCATTGTGAAAATGTGTGTCTCCAAATTGATGACTACCACCTAAAATATCATATGTTTTCTATAGACATGGGTAGTTGTGACATTGTGAAGGGCGCAGACTGGCTAAGGACTTTGGGTCCCATTCTCATGAATTTTAAGGAATTAACCATGCAATTCGACCAGGAGGGAAAAAAATATAAGTTCCAAGGCATCATCTTTGGTTCACCTGAGATCATTAGTTCCCATCGCATGGAAAAGCTGCTCAAAAAAGGTCATTCTGGCATTATTTCCCAACTTCGTGCCATACAAGCAACTGAGACACCCTCTGTGCCGCAAGATCTCCAATCCATACTCTCTAAATATCAAGTGGTATTTTCCACTCCCCAAGGACTCCCTCCTTCCTGTGGTGTTCATGATCATTCCATTCCCCTTGTACCAGGAAGCCTTCCTCCTAATATCCATCCCTATCATCACCCCTTTTCCCAAAAAAATGAAATTGAGAAAATGGTTCAAGAACGACTTAACGCAGGTGTTATCCACCCTAGTATGAGCCCCTACTCGTATCCTATGGTCATGGTCCTGAATAAAGAAGGTTACCAGTGCATGTGTCCTGATTTCTGCGCCCTCAACAAACTCACCATTAAAGACAAATTTCCCATTCCTGTTGTTATCCCACTAAATTGCCTTGGGTTTTTAGTTTGTTTTTATCCTTTTCTAAGCCTTAGATTTTAATTTTTTAAGTTTCATCCCTTTAAATTTTATGATTGGTAGGACCCCTTAGATAAATAAAGTTTTGGATTATAACTCATGTTTGATCCTCAAATTGATTTTTGGACTTAGAACTATTTTAGTTCATGACTTAAATTTTGGTCCCCTTCATGATATGTCACTAGGATCGATTCCTCCCACGACTAGACTGATGTGACACACCATTCTTCTCATTCATGACCTTGTAGGCATGCCTTGTTGTCCTTGCTTACCTGTCCAATCATTTTTTAAATTGGAGCGTTGCCCACTCATCAGGCGGTTATGTAGTGCCTTTCTCGCTCATCATCTTTCCATCATGAGTTATGATTACCTGATAGATGATAATGGAGAATATGGAAGAAACAAAAGCTGGCATCATGATGACAACCAAATACTCCTGAAAGAAACATGGCAAACAAGGAGTTGTGCAGCAAAGGGGAATCAAGTCAGTTTGAAGTTTGGTTGGATTAGTCACCAACATTTTCCTATTTTATAGCATAGGTTGGCAGCCAAGTTGTTAGATGAAATAAATTCTTAGAGATTTTCAAGGGAAGGAGGCCAGTTCGTACCTCCAGTTGTTGCCTCCCTTTTGTTATACATAGATATATGAAATTCTTTAGTAGGGTCGGATGGTTGAGCAAGGTTCCCTTAGACTGTATTATTTTGATGAAGTGACTATGAACTGGCTATGTACTTGACTTAAGACATTTTGGTTAATGGAAATCGGCTTCTCTTTCAGCTTATTTGCTTGTGATGCTAAATTTTCATGTTTTGAATGATTCACATGAATGATTGTGGTGATGTTATGGTGGTCGATAATTAAATTATCATGATGTTTATTTAGCTTCCTTAGTTTTTGAGTTCAAGAAGATATTGTGTTAAGAAACTTTCTTCCTTAGGCTTTTTTGTAGACCCGATGTTTACAACAACCTCTACATTCCTCTCATTCAAGTCTTCCCTCTATTCATACTTACTCCCAATTACTAATTGAAGTTAGCCAAGACCTTGATTGTTGGTGCATGCTAGCCCTATTTTCTGAGTTGGAACATTATCATTTTGAGTCTTTTTCCATTTGACCCTTTAAAACACTCTTACATTCACATATAACCTGATGGGTATTGGGCTTGCCTTCCATGCAATATGAAGGTTATTACTAGTGCTAACATTCTTAGTGTCGTTGTCGGGGATGATTTGAAGACTTTTCCCTGGGATTAAATGACACAACATACTAGTCCTAAAGGTGGATTAGAACTTAGTATCTTGAAGATTGCAGCTTGCACCTAGTGACTCCATTGTTTCAGCGTTGGAACCTAAAGGTAGAAATACGAGATGAAATCCACAACTACCTTTGGTTCCACTTGAGGCTAACCCAGAGAAAATAATCAAGAAGGGAAAAGCTTCCCAAAAAAAAATTATGTTGCTACTACAAGTGCTTCTGGTCAGTTGCCTGATTCCACTCTTGATACTTCAGTTGTTACATCAAGTAAGATTTCTTTACCTTCTGCTGAAGTATCTAAGAAACTTGATTTTGAAGAGTTTCTTATTGAATACTCTTCCTTTGAAACTAAATTGAAAGAAGAAAACATTGACATATTCTCTTCCCCTGACATTGAAAATTGTTTCAGTCTTGATAGTTTTGAATATTTCCCTACTTTAGGTTTTGCTACACCTCTTTTTGTTAAAAATGTTTCTGCCAAAGAAGTGGAAACTTCGTCCCCTTCATAGACTTTACCATATTCTTCAAAGACTCAACCCTTTTCTATGAAAACTGAAACCCCCCCTTCATACTTTCATTCTTCTCCTAATCTGCACACAGTCAAGTCTCCTTCCCCTTCTTGTTCACCAAGAATTCAAAATCAAATGGCAGTTGTTAACCCCCCTGCAAATAGGATGGATGTCATAGTCGTTGCAAGATACACTCCTCTAGTATTACCTCAAACAGTGAATGCTCTCCCTCTGGGAGATTATTTGAAATACATGCCCAAGTTTACGGGAGAAGAAGATATAACAGCCGAGGAACATCTTGTTGCTTTCTACAGCTATGCAGATAATCAAAACATCGAAAATGAGGATGCGTGGATGAGGGTTTTCACCCGAAACCTTTTTGGTCAGGCTAGGAAGTGGTTTATGGGTCTGGCCCTTGGATCCATTACTGATATTGAAGCATTAGACGAAGCCTTCTTGAGGCATTGGTGGACAAAAATGACTTTTTGTACTACATCACTGGATTCGGATCCCTAAAAAGGAAAGAAGGAGAGTTTGTCTCTAACTTTTCTAAAGGATTTAACAAAATGTACAACAAGATTCCTGATGAAATAAAACTCACTGAAACCTCTGCAAAAATCACTTATGACAGTGCCTTTGACCCCGAGTTCTGCCTCCTATTGAGAGAAAGAAGATCACCTTCCTTAGTTCATATGCAAGATGCTACCTTGGAGGTAGAATCCAAGAAGTGGCATCAGATAAGCTCAAGGGGAAATCTGGTAGGGATAGGAGGAAAAATAGAGCTGAAGCTTCAACTTTTGATTCCTTTGTTGTCCATTCTCAAGTAGATGAACTGATCAAATTGGTAAAATATCTTTCTACTGAGATTGAGAAGTTAAAATCAAAATGGAAACAAACATATAGAAATGCTCAAAACACTGACAATAGAGGTAACTTCAGGAGACCAAATAATGCTCCCCAAATCCTTCCCAGAGATCCCAGAAACAGAGAAAGAGATGATCAAAGGGAACAAGCTCCTTTCCAAAACAATTTGGTTTTTGATGAAGAAGAAGAGGAGGTAGAAGTTGATCCTAAGATTCACTGCTTAGGTGACACATCCCCATCCCCACACTTGACTCAATACTCTTATGAGAAATCCTTGATGGATATTCAAATTAATGAATTAAGTAAGGGAGAGAAAGCAAAAGAAAATACTAATAGATATAATTTGAGATCTAAAAAGAATGAAGAAAAAATTGATGCCCCTAATCAGCCTGCCCAAAAAGAAGATTATGACAAGGCTGTGCCAATGAGTAGCAAGGAAAAAGACTCTCAAAGTTCACAAGTTTCGATCAGAAATCCTTCTCCTGAAACCAAAGAGATCTTGAAACCTTCTTCTTCCTTCAGTTTTGAGAATGAGATCCAGAAAATAAACATCCCTATACCTTTTTTGGAATTAATAAAAAATGAAGAATTTAAAAAATATCCATCCAAAATGTTACAGCCTGAAGCCTCTCTAAATTCCCACTGATTCAGTAAATCTGCAAGATGAAAAGCTAGCAGTGATTTTGGGTCCATTGAGTGAGATCGGAAGAGC
>CBVK0100919767.1:0-10961 GCA_900067695.1 Picea abies | reverse complement strand
AAGATACATTGAAAATAAAGTGAGGAAAGAGGGAAAACCTCATGGGAAAAGCCGCCCCTCAAGGTACAATGTATGTAAAAAGAAGAACTACAATTTCTAGGCAACTGTATCTTTCACTCCAAGATGACTTCACAGAGAATGAAACTTTTGTTGAGATTTCCCCATTGATCGACAACTAGGATTTACTCTAGTGCTTCATAGCTTCGAGGCTTTAGCCATTTTCCAAAAACGACCTCTAAAATCTCTTGGATATCCGAAGTTTCAAAGGGCTTACCAATCAAGGGCCTCGCTTCATTCCCAATCTATAGTTGGGATCTATTCATGATTCTGGGCTTCGTGGATTTATCCTCCTAGCAACACAAGAACGAGTTTATCCTGAAGTGTCAAATCTTTGAATCTGTGATATCTACACCTCATGTTCTCTTACACCCAGATCCAATGAATGGGATGTTATCTCCTCAATTTTGCTTCTCCTTGTTGTCTGGTTTTGATCTAACAACCCATATTTGTTTACATAGCTAATCCAATGACTATTGTGGTTTTTCCTCCTCTACAGCTCAGTTTCCCTTCAACAAAGGAATTTTCTCAAGGTTTCAATGGATTGACCTTTTATCTATCCTCTGTAGGGTTAACTCCTTTGCCTCTTCTTTGAGTTCTATGAAGTGCTACACCTCCTGACCTTGGAACTTGTAATAACTTCTTTGGTGCAGACATTCACATCTCTCACAATATGGAACCTTAGAAAGTTCTTTCCCTCTACACTCCTTTCATAGGCTCTACACACACTAGTGCTATCTCTCCTGAGATTTCACTCTTAGAACTTCAAAGGGGTTCAACCCTTTATTCTTCCAAATAACTTCTTGTGCCCTCATGGCACTCTATTCTCTTTCTCTTAATATTTACCAGCACTTTGACAAAGTGTTGTCTTCATGCACTCCTTCCACTCGATCTCTTGAGTCTCAGAATTTATGAACTCACATGCGCACTCCTTACACTACCTTTTTCTTCTAATATTTTACACTGCTATGAGTGTAGGAACACTCCTTGCACTCAATCTATGCATTCCTTCCATTGGCCTTCCCTTGCGATTGTACACTGCTATGAGTGTAGGCACCCTCCTTGTGCTTGCTATGTGCATTCCTTGCACTATCCCTTATGAACTTGTGACTAGTTCTGGTTTTCCCACCTGGAATGCTCCTCCTGAGCTCGAAGCTAAGTTCTTGCACACTGCTTGTGCTGGCTTCTCATGGTTCTCACTAACACTGGTGTGCATTCTTTGCACCATATCAAGAGCCCAAAAAACTTAGAAATTCATAGAGACATGGAATTTTATCTATTCCTGCAAAGGGAACATTTATATACTCGTGGCATTCACACATGTACAGTAAACATTCAAAGAAAAAAAACATTCATTCATAGAGAACACACATAGAGATTCATATATAGAGAAATCTTCTTCTCTATTAAGTTTGAATACTTTTTACAATGTTTACAAGACTGGACTACAATAGAGTCTCATTTATTCTCTCCTCTACTCTCTTGAGAGATATTCTCTTCTCATTCTTCTTCCTTCAATTCTCATGCATTATCCTACCTTATGATTTCAATACATTGATATTTTTACAAAAGAGGGTCTTATCGATCCTTCCTCCGCCTACTGCATTAAATTGCAATTAATTTACAACTCATCTAAATCGTATCTAAGATCATTTGCATGTCAACCAGTAAGGGAGATTTACATACAACCTATACAAATACAATGGATCTACCCTCCTCGAGCCTTTACACCATTAATTACATTAAATTTGAGATTTAAACCCAAAATGAGAAAGTTGATGCTTCTTTCTCCCCGGGATCTTCTCCATCCATGTGCATTTTTGTGTTGGATGCTGACGCATTGCTGAGTAGGATTGATTCTCCTGCATCAATTATGTTATGGATGATTTTTTTTTTATCCTTTTTTGAAGTTACATTGGATTTATTATCTATTTTCATAAGGGATGGTAACCTTTCTTAGATGACTAATGCTAACATTGTCTATCGGGATGTGATTCCAACTCCCCATTACTTTAATAGTTCTCTAAAGATTTTATCAATATTATACTTTATTTATCTCTCCATCAAATTTTAATTCGCTTCAATCAAACCTTCCAATAAAAAAGTATGCCAATCTCAAATTCACATACATTTTAATATTTGTTTAAAGATTGTTATATAGTATGACTATGCAACTGGTTTATTTCAAAAGATTATACACCATTTAATATAAAAAAAATTCATTAATATCCTAATATATTTTCTCCACATATATCACATATATCACTGAATTTTGAGATGATAACAAAACGTTATGTAAAAGTGCCAAATTTTGTTGGACCCTTATTTAGAGAGAAAATATGTAATAATATAAATAAATAAAATTCACATTAGCATATGATATTATTTTATCTATCATATATGTTATTTCCTATTTCTAATGGCGTTAGTATCACTTTAGTTAGAGCTTTAAGTATTTAGATATGTTTTTTTAGTAGCCTTTACTAAATTCAGTTAAGTTTTAAAAGGACTTAACACATATACTGAATTGTATAGTTTTTTCTATGGTATTAGTATCACTTTAGTTAGAGTTTTAAGTATTTGGATATGTCTTTTTTAGTAACCCTTACTAAATTCAGTTTAGTTTTAAAAGAACTTAACACATATACATATACTGAACTGTATAGTTTCTACCTTTGGTATAGTTTTTACCTTCAATTTTTTTTTTTTTTGATATTATTACAATTTGTAACATATATATTTATGTTTGTACTCTTTATAATCCTTCAAGTGTTACTTGATTTTCAATTCCTCAGAAAATGTTGTAGGGAAAATAATACATAGTGTTGATGGAAAATGCCAAAATCAAGAATTGTGCACTCTTATACCAAATGTTATAAATTAAATAATCTAATAAGAATAATAAACTCATAATTAAATTATTCCTTTCACTTATGAGGTTTATTAGTAAATAGATAAGAATCTAATTTTAGGGGAAACCTCTTACTACAAAATATTGAAACTACAACACAAGATGATTATGGAAATGAGCCTCATCAGTGTATACATTAGAGATAAAAAGGGATGTGAGAAGGAATATAATATAATGTGGCTATATAAAAATGTAATTAATATAATTACAATTTATGATGGTTACGACCATAACATTTCCCTACCAATAAAACAAGTGTTTCTCTCAAAGTTGATCCATCATAGATGACTTTGTGTGAATAACTCATCTTGTCAAGTTGAATCATGTATCAAAAATTTATTCCACTTGATGTGGTAATCAACAATTCAATATATGTTTCATATTCTAATATGATTTTACTATTTTCATTGAGTTTTAGAAGAAGATATAGAACTCTAATCTTGTCATTATTTTCCTTCTTTAAATATGAAACATATAAAAAAAAATGGACACATGAAGAAGGAGGTAAATCCAATATATAATCCATACCACTGATCATTAGGAACACCTTATAGGGACCATAGTACTTGGATGTTAATTTATTGTCATTTTTTAATATGGTCCTAACCTTCATTAACTATCATTACATTAATTATTTTTACGTATTTTTATTATTGTATACACCTTCTAATCGTCTTTGTCTCCTATATATGCATAAAGGAAAACCATCTTAATTATCCTTATTGTGTTGTTAATATACATATATTGTAATAGGAATTGATACCTCAAACATGCTCTTATTAATTTACCTATTCACCTCATTTACCCATGTGAATATTTAATTCAATGTTTCTTATGTTTATTTGGTTATTTAGTTCATAACAATTAATACTAGAATGCACAATTATTGGTTTTGACACCATCTAACAACAATCGATATGGTTTTCTTTATAACTTTTGACATGGAACTCAAAATTAAGTGAGACTTGAAGGTTTGGAAAGAGAAAATTCCTTAACCTCCATGGTGAAAAATTAGTATCATAGGCATGAAAATTTTGGAAGTACAATTTATCCAAGTTAATTCTTTTGTTATGAAACTTGGCAAAAGTTAGTAAGGGTTACTAAAATGGGAATATCTAAATATTGAATTGTTCGATCTAAGTGGACTAGTGCCACTAGAAAACTAAAATATTGAGACCTTACAAGTCATAAAATTGTATATGTTAATTTTTCAAGATACGAGAAACTAACTCTCGAATACCTCAAGGAGTGTCTATGCAGATGTAATATTGCATGCATCGAGGATTTTTAATAGCATTGCAAATGTAATGTAATGCAAATGTAATGTACTGGTATAGTGAATATGTCAAGAAAAACAAAACATTGCATGCATGAAGGATTTTTAATAGCATTAGGAAACTATGAGGGAGAGAATTAGGAAAAAATCATATACCTTTAGCACAATTTCTCCTCCTCACGAAGAGTATAAGTGTGAACTATTAATGAAAATCCACGCTCCTTCAATGTGGCATTGAAAAATACATTAAGAAACTCGAATGAATATCAAAAATACATTAAGAGACTCAAATGTATATCCTTGTACTGATTTTACTAAGAAAATTGGAAATATTTTCAGCATAGAGCCACCATCCTAATCCTTTATTTAATATCATGGAAACCATATCAGCCCGTAACTCGTAACTCCAACTGATAGGAAATGACCCCTAGTGGGTTATTGAGAAAGAAAAAACTATAATATTCTTAAAAAAAAAAGAAAAAATAAATTAACGAGGTAGTATATTCTTAAAGAGAGAAACAACTATCATACCTTTTAATAATAAGATGTATAAGAATTAGAAAAAAAATGAAAAATACCTAAACAACCAAAGGATCCACAAGGAATCAAACTTATTATGCATTGAAGTTTTTTCCTTTGATTTATTCTACAATAACATAAGTTGACCCCTTTGGGTGTGATTTTGATCAAATAGCCTCTTAGTTATTTATTTTATATTTTTAATTTCCTCCAATGATTTATGTATCCATTCCTCAAGTTACATGAATTGAAAATAACAAAATTGGAAGGGAGTAATGCCATCTTCATAATCAACCCATGTATTAGTTGCATTGGAATTAATATCTAAAAATTAGGAATAACAAAGTATTTTTCATTTTAAAATGAGATGTATAGGGACTATGCAATGCTTCCACTAGGAGTCACTTTACTAGGCCATGGTGTTTCCAATGATCTTTGAGTTTCAGATCTTTTGATTTTTTGAAATGGTCTTCTTTAAGATTTGAATTATTGTCATGTTCATCAATTCCTCTAGTACCTATCCATGGGGATGGTAATACAAATATTCATCGGTGATAATACTATAATTTCCACAAAACACAATGAGATTATCCTCATTTACGATAGACCCATTATCAATAACTGTCTTTTTAGAACACAAAATGTCAACAATATATTGTTCTCCTTGAATTAAATTTAAGAAGCATTTAGTTGCTTCAATTCAATTGTCTCAAAACATTTAATGAAATAGTGAGTAAAATTAAATATATTTGAGTTTCTCTTTCTTAACTTAGAAGTGATTCGACCAATGGCATTAAAAACCCCACTATGGAAAATAAATTTTGATCATGATGTATTATAAAGGCATTTTTCCACTCTTTATCCATCCTATAATTATTTGACCCAATACATAATTTCTTAATATTTTGTGGGATTCAATAAAAGGTGTTTTTCAATAAAATCTATCACAATTACCATGCGAGCAGTCACCAAGGGATACACATGACTACCAAAAACTTCCCCATGAATCTCCCTTACGATTTTATCATTTCGTGGGGATTAAAAAGTGTTAATAACATGGCATAAAAGCTTATGGCACCTAGGTATATTTTTTATTAGCCATTTCCTTACTTTAAATCAAATTAGAAACTTGCAAAACAATAATACATTGCTTGAATAATTAACTGAAATAAATAGTAGAAGTAATAATAGAAACCAAATCTCATACAAAATACACAAAGACATTCTACCCTTCAAGTCAAATTATCATTAGAATAATATCAAAGCTTACAAGGGCTCCTAAACATGGGAAAATGGACAACAGAGAAACAACAAAACTATAGATATCACCTACAGCGCTAGCAATGCCTCCTTGGTTGTGCGATCTCATACTTTCACTTCTCAAACTTGTATAGACCAGCCTTCACTGCAACCTGTGTACATATGCGCTTTCTCGTACTACAACATGTGTACACACGTGCCTATCCTCACTGTGAAGTGCATACAACTCCATACTATTGTTGTGGCTCTGAAATCTATTAGATCTCTTTGGAACTACCCATGTTCTCTCTTCTCCTTGACATGTACTGATCTCTATATGAAATTCCTTCTCCACCTATTACAAGATCTCCTTGAATCAAAATCCTTCATGATCCAAACCTCTATATGAAAAAGTATAAGTTTCTTTCTACTTTGTACTAGCCTTTAATTTATAATCTTGAGTTATGACCTAAACATAATCTCCAAGGTTCTTGATGACTGAGATTAAACCTCACCTCACTTGATATCAATGGCTAAGATTTAATTTGATAATTTTAATAACTTTAGAATTTTCTTAAATAAAACGCAACTAATTAATAAAATCACTTTACTTTGAATATTTCCTTTAATTCAAGTAAATTACAAATATAAAAGGATTTGGATGAATTCCACATGTATATATACTTAGACCTATGTGGAAGTACTTCTACCATGCTACAAACATCAACACTTCTTGTTATCAAGGAAGGTATTCTACACCACTCCTAGTTTCGTCTTGAAGAATACAAACTTCCCTTTAACCAAGGGTTTGGAAAAAATGTCTACAAAATGATCATATTTGGAAAGACATTGAACCTTAACTACTCATTTTTAGATCCTATCTTGGATGAAGTGATACTCAATCTCAATAATCTTGGACCTATCATGGAATAGTGGATTCTTAGAGAGTTTGATATAACTATGATTATCACAGTATATCATTGTCGACATGAACTCTCGATAAAATAATCATGTAAGAAATTTTTAAATCCAAATGACTTCACAACTAGGTATACTTGCTACCATATACTATGCCTCAACTAAAATGAGTTCTATGGAAGTATGCTTCCTGATAAAAAATGATATCACTACTTATCCAAATATGAAGAAACACTCCGAGGTTTTCTTCCTATCTATTGCACTCCATTTCCACTCTTATTTTGAATATACTTGTATCCTCACTCCATCACCTCCAAGATACCTCAAACCATACTCCAATGTACCAATCAAGTCCCTAAGAACATGTTTTTCTCCTATCTAATGCACATGCTCCATCTCCATCATGAATTGGCTCAAGGTGTTCACAAAAAAACATATATATGGCCTCGTTTTTAAAAAATAGATCAAGGAACCTATCGGTTGTGTATATATCCTCGGATTCACCAACTTTGAATTTGAAGTGACAACCCTCTTCAACTTGGTACTTCCTAAATATCCTCAAGATATCCACTATGTACTTCTCTTAAACAAGGAAGATCTCTCCCGATATATACCATGCCTATAACCCTAATAAATAATGCAACAAGAAAATATCCCTCTTCTCGAACTGTGTAGAAAAGCCTACTTTGCAGCTTTCTATAAGCACTTCTGCACTTGTGAGAAACAAATCATCCACATACAACACCAATATGAGTGTATCAATCCAAAAAATAATGAGTACAAGTTAGGATATGTCTCACTCTTTGTGAAGCCCATACTCTCGAAGTATCCATCAATCTTGGAATACCAAGCCCTGGGTGCTTGTTTGAGTCCGTATAAGGATTTCTTAAGAATGCACACTTGATACTCCTTCTCGAATACCTCAAATACCTAAGGTTTCTCTATATATGATTTTCCCTCAATGATCCCATTGAGGAAATTTTTCTTCATATCCATATGGCGAATCCTCCATCCCATAATTGAAGCAATAAATATACTAGCTCGAATAGAATCATACCATGTGAATGGAGAAAAAGTATCCTCATAGTCCTCTCCCTCTCTCTAGGAAGACCCTCTCACCATGAACCTCATATTGAAATTCTCGATGCTTCCATCTTCATCATACATGATCTTAAATATATAAATGGAACTCACCAGTAACTTCCCCTCCAATCTCCTCACTATGTCCCATATATTAGTATTCATGATAGAGGTGTACTCCTCCACCAAGGCATCCTGCCAAACTTGATAATCTGTCGCTTCCTCAAAACTAGAAGGCTTAACATCAATTATGCTACTCATCAGTTCCATATAGTTGGGAAACTTCCTGAGAGACCTAGTCTTCCTTAATGTGCTCTTAGGAGCCTGGACATTCTACTGAGCATCCTTCAATGTCTTCATAAACCACCTGGGTCTCTTGATAGAGATGGAAGGAGATAACGACTCCTCCTCCCTAACTGAAGGTTGACTACCTAAACTGGAATTCTTTGAATTTTGTTCTCCTCTTTGACCCTCCTACTCATCTTCCTCTACCACTGATGTTAACTCATGAGACTTCATAGTTTCCAAGTTCTCCTTGAACTTAAAATTTCTACTCAAAGTGTTCTTCATCTTTTCTAATATGAATATCCTATAATATTTTAAGGTCATGTTGTATCCCACAAATATTCCCTTCTGTCCTAAAGGATCCAACTTCTTCCTCCTCTCCATAAGAACATGGACATATATTGGAAAACCAAAGATCCTAAAATGTCCTATGTTTAGCTTCACTCCTATGAATGCTTCCTCAGGAGTCTTGTCCCCCAATATACTATGAGGAATCATGTTCTACAAATATATTTTTGTGCTCCATGCCTCTTTGCAAAGAAAAATAGGTAGATCCTAGTCATGTATCATACCCCTAGATGAATCGACAATGGATTTGTTATTTCTCTCCACAACCCCATTCTACTATGGGTTGTACGACAATATCAACTCCCTCTTGATCCCTACCTCCTTATATAAATACTTAAAGTCATTGGAGCTGTACTCACCCTAATTATATAACCTCAAGACCATGATCATATTTCCTATATGGTTATCGAACTGGGCCTTGAACTCCTGGAATCAACAGAAGACCTCATCATTGGTATTCATAAACATTATCTAGGTTTTCTAGGAAAAGTAATCAATGAATGCCAGATAATATAGGTATCCCTATAATGATGCAACTAACATAGGCCCACATACATATGAAATTATAAGATACAATATCCCCTTGGACCTACTCTTATTTCTTGGAAAAGAAACCTTGGCATTATTTCCATGTGCACACCCTTTGCACATACCCTGTTGCTCAACAACAAAATCTGCAAGACTAGTGACAATCTCCCTCGGGATTGACAATGCCTTGTGGTGAAGGTGTCCCTCCTTCCTATTCCATGGCTCACATAGGTTTTCATTGTAATGTACCAAGGATTGAATGGGATTTCCCTACAACCTATATAAATTTCCCTCTATAACCCAAATGACCTTTGTTGTGTCAGGGATATATTCCTTTGAATGGATGAGTGCTTCCCGATTTAAAACTTGATGACAAAACCCCTATCCTCCATAACTGATATTGGGAGAAAATAATTCCTATGTATCAATACATATAGGATTTCCTTGGATTCCATTGAACCACTTGACTCAATTTAGAATGAAATTGTCGAAAATAATTTAACTACATACTTGGCATCACTACTAAGATCCACATCAATCATTGAGTATTTATCATTCTAACTTCTAAATAGCTCTGGATCTTCTATCATATGACATGATGCAACACTTTCCAAACACCACGCACTCCTAGTGGCCTTGCTTGTCGAAATGAAAGAAACTAATGAGAAATCCCTCTCAAACTTCACTACAAATTAATTTATTTGTGTCTTTGTTGATGCTATTAATTGTGTATTTCCTCTTTGCTTATTATCTAGACAATAAGATGCATAATGACCATCCTTGTCAAATGCGAAGCAGTTGATATTACTCAATTCCTTTTTCTTCCCTAGATATGATGTTGCTTCATCATTGTTACCCTTCTTGCTAGACCCATTTCCTTTTCCCTTCCTTATATTGTTGAGGAGGGACATGTTCTCATCACTACTTCCTTTCTTGATTCCTTTAGACTCCTCTTGAGTCTATTTCCGGATACAATCGTCCCAAAGCCTTTTCCAATATGGGATTTTTTCCCAATCATAGAATCCATTGAAAAATGGTTACCATAACTTGGGAAAACCATACAATGCCACATTTATAATTTCTACGCCATCCACTTTCTCCCTAATAGCTACAACTTGATCAAGTACCTGAGTGATACTCATGAAATAGCTGGTAACATTGTTAGATATTAAAATTTACACATATGAATTTATTTCTTAAGACCATATTCATATTCATGTTATCACTTTGGAATAATACTACCAGGATATCAAACATATCCTTGGTCATCTTCTTCTGAGATAAGTGAGGTGTTGATCCTGAGTTTATACTTTAAGGCTATAAAGCATACCGTCAAGGCATCCGTAAAGGTAAAGGTAATTAAAAAGTAAGGATCAAAACGAATAGTAAATCAGAGTCAGTTTCTCAACTGCCTCTGTCTAGCTTCCCATCGTTCTTGGATGTTGATATTTCTCTCAATAGTAGCCCATGAACATTCTAACTCAGCCTAGTTAGTTGTTGCTTGCAAAATAGTGTTAAAAAGGTTTAAAGCAATGCTAGTTTGATCTTGGAGGCCAGGTTCTACATTGGGCTATCTATTACTTGGGACAATCATGGAAAATAAAGTTTTAATTAAAATTTTAAAAGTTTTTGATAAATTGTTGCTCCAGTTTTTAAGGGTTGAAAATAGGAAAAATAGTTTTGGAATTAAAAATAATAATATAATAATAGTTGAGGTCGTTACCTAGACTTGAAACGATTTTGAGAATAGTAAAATAACAAAGAAATACTGCTGAAAAATATGAGGCTTTAATCACGAAA
>CBVK0100919763.1:0-10068 GCA_900067695.1 Picea abies | reverse complement strand
GAAGCTTCTTCTAAAAAGGGCACCCAATCTGCATGAAAATGGCAGGGATCATTTCTCCCAAACAGTCTACACAACATAATAGCTACATAGACCATGTATTCATTCAAAGATGTCATGGCATAAATCCCATGGGTATAGGCCTTAAACTTTGATGAACATCTTGACCAATATCTATTTAAATAAGGATAAGTTTGGTCTGTCTTAGTACACTCTTTCCTTTGAAATTCAGCTAAAAACTCGACATTAAAAGTGTACTTTATACATTTCTTGTATATGTTCTGGCCTGAATGAGCTGACAATGACCCCTTGATTATTTAAGATGCTCCTCATCAGAATATCAACCTTTTCCAGTGCCCAACTAATAATATCATTATATGCCAAAGCATGAGGGTGCGCCGCGACCTTATGAAGCTCTGATTCTCCTATATCCTGAAAGTGATTATCAAAATCAGTATGAGAATTCTTGAGTTCAATTTCCAGGAGTTCAGAGATTTGTGTCCAAGATTTAATGGAATTGATAGCATGTGGTGTAGTGTCAGATATGATATCTCCTTCTTGTGTAACCTCACTCTTCTTTAGTGCCTTTTTTGGTGCCGTGACTTTAAGTTAGATGGAAAGCCTGTCACAAAAAAGGAGTGTATGAGCTTGTTTGAATGTGTCTTATGCTTGATAGTTTGAAACAGAGAATTTTTTGAAACATAGACCTTCAAACTCTCTTTTAATTCATTTAACGATGAAGGGACTAACACAGCTGATAAGAATTCAAGACATTTAATGCAGTAGATATTCACTGAGATATGCATTAGTGTCACATATAACCAATTATTCTTTATTTAAGTGGCCACATTTTGGCGCTTTTGAATTTAAAAATTGGAACATTTCATTCAATCGAAAACCAAAACATGAAAAAAACCTAAACAGATTGATTATTATTAATCATGTTTTCCAAAACAGAGTTAATTTAGACTAATCACAGATTAAGAGTCAAGATTTCACATTTCTGGATTTCGGGGATCAAGTTGATGAGATGTATGTTATCACTACATCCTGATTTCCGAAATCGTGAAATCACAAAAAGATTAATTAAGACTTAAAATCATTTTAGCAAAATAATTGATCGGTATTAGGCATTTCAGGATTTCGGGGATCGTGTTGACAGGAAGTATGTCATCAATGAATCCCGATTTTCGAGGTTGCGAAATGATTAACTTAAGCCTTAAAATTCGATATTAGTGAACTAATTAATCAGGATTAAGGATTAATCTCCAAATAGAATTAATTTAGATTAACTTAGATTTTGAATTGGGATTTCGGGGATCAAGTTGACAAGATGTATGTTATCGTTGCATCCCAATTTTCGAAATCGCAAAATTACAACATGCTTAAATTAGGACTTAATTCCATTTTAGTTAACTAATTAATCAGGATTAAGGATAAAATAGGAATAACAGTTTGATGCAAATTATGGGTCAGAATTTTGTGTTTCAGGATTTCGGAGATCTTGTTGACAAGAGATATGTTATCGTTGAACCCCGAATCCCGAAATTGCGAAATGATTAACTTAAGCCTTAACTTTTTTGTGTTAGTGAATTAATTAATTAGGATTAAGGATTAACCTCATTTTTTCGGGAGATTGGTACTGAGCGCTTGGGAAGGATAACAAAGCTTATGCTTTATGAAAAGCCGAAACCTGAAAAAGGAAAGTTTTGGTCTTAGGGATAAAAAAATTTAAAAATTGATTCAACATGAGGAATCAAATGATCATTCACTGCATCCAATATTACCCACTAGGATTTCATCTCCTTCTTATGGTGAACTTCCAAATCTTGCATATCTATTGGTGGAGGAACTACTTTTTCCACAATATGCAAAAAATTGCAATCCTTCAAAATCAATGTGAGTTGAAAAACTTTGAAAGTCCAAAGTACCTAGGAAATGTAATATTTCACATACATTAATAAAAAAAATACATCACTAGATGCAAGATGTACAAGGACAAAAGAGATAAGGTGATATGATTCCACAAGAGAGAGGGCTAAGGGGATAACTTATTTTATTAATTTATATTTAAACATGTTTGTATTGGGGAGTGAATGAGGGGACATGTGACTCTCTTGGGGAGACCACATTGTGCCTTGGGAGCCTTTATATTTAAACCTCGTTGATGGGTTTTTTGGGCTTGTTTACTCCTTGGTTCATTCTTGTAGTTCATGGTCCTGGTTGTTGTTCATTTATTGGGTTGCTCATTCTTGCTCATTCGTGTGTTGTGGATGGAATGGAAAAGGATGGTTGGAGGAGGAGAGTCATTTTCTATATGGTTGGAAGGAATTGTTTCTTATTATAGAGAGGAATGAATTCCTAACTTCTTGGGTGCATTGGTATGTATAGTAGAACTATTCACATCTAAGAATCCTTTGAATTTCTTGACCCGTAGCATTGAATCCTTGGAAAATAATGGGAACAACCCGAGGGATTGCATTGTAAAGAAAGGGTTTCATTTATTTGGGTTGTGCATGCTACATGGGATCTCTAGAGCAGAAATGGAACAAACTAAGGGACTTCATTGCAAATACAAAACTTCATTTCTTTGGGTTGTGCAGGATGAAGGAAAAGCGAGATGGAAAATTAGGATTGTTGTGTGGTTGGGAAAACTTGTGAGTTTGATAGCTAACTGCTATGTGTTTAGAGTTGGCCTAGGACCCATTGTTATGGATCCATATTTCATTTTGTATTTATTTAGCTCTTAGATGTATTTCTATGTGCATGTTTTCTTGTTATTGTTGTGGATTTCATTATGCTCATTTATTGGATGGTTAATATAAATCTTGTTAATTTCATGTGTTATTATTTTGTTTATTGTTTTAAAAGAATGGGAAAAAAATTGAAATATGTCCAACAAAGTGAATTTGGAAGTACCTGGGAAATGGGTACATTCTAGATCAGTATCTGGGGAAACTGTTTGGTATTTTTTGTACTAGGTATGTTATATATTGGCGTTATATTTGTAGGTTACAAAACTAGGCCTTCAAGGGCCTTCTATATGATAAAATTCTTGAGTAAAATTGTCTTTTATTTATTCAGTATGGGTGGTATATAAAGAACTTGAATGTTGAACTTTATCTTGTAATAATATTAGAAACTTTTAAGCAAATGTCCTTTGAGTGTTGGCCCACACATATTATTTATATCATGACTAAATGAAAAATTAATGGATTATTTTATGAAGTTAAAAATTCACATATACAACTTTTACAAAACCAAATGAGAATATACTATGAGAACATGCTACAACTTTTGTGATTGGAGATCCATTGACATTGCTTCATAACCAAGGATCGGGATTGAGTTTCCATAATGAGAAGAATGGGTGTGTATATAGGAAGATACATCATTGAGAGGAAATAACATCTTTTTATATCTGAAAGTGGTTCTATGAACAACAATAATAGGAAAAAACAAATGGCACTATAATCCCATCTTCAAATGATCACCGATGATGCTTTTTCAAGATATTAAAAATATAAGAAAATATATGTAGCCACAACAAGAAATGAATTTTTGGTTTGTTGATCATGGTATGCTGAAAATTGGAGATACAATTGCATAGGCTTGAATGATTTCAAGATATGATTAGAATTGACAGAAATCACTTATGATAAGTTTATCTAACCCTTGTATGGTTTCCTCACCATAGATTTGCAATGGGAATTTTTTATTTATACCACATGCATGGAGAAGGGGTTAAATAATTTGTTTATAATAAAAACCAACCCTTTGTTACTTGTGCACCAAAAGATAACTATGGAAGCCAAGAGAGTTGGTGCATAGTTTAATATTTGATAGCCACTTCAGTGCTAGTTAGTATGTCAAGTTAGTGATAAGTCATCTACTGTACCTCAAGTTGTCAACCCGTGATAGGTATATCCAATTTCCACATCATTAGGAGGGACCAAATTCAGTTGGCATGAGTTATATATAAAATCAAATGTCATGGCATTATGGGCCATTGGACTAGACCAGAGGCATATAAAGGCAAGGAGGAGGGGAAGTATTCCTGGGTGACTAGTGGATCAGTGGGTCATACCGGTATCAAAATGGAGATCATAATTTTTATATAAGCATGTGTAATTTGTCGGTGAGTTGGAAACCTAGTGGTCCAATGTCTAGTTGGACTGGTGTACTAGACCAGAGTCATATGTGGAGAATTGGTTAAGAATGGAATAGGTTGGACGGTGTCCTAGTGGCCTCATGTTCTTGTGGATTCAGATCGAAAGACAAGATGAAGAGAATTGTATATGGATATTTATAGGGTTCTCATTGGCCTAGTGGTCTAGTGGACTATACCAGAAGCTAGAATATGTGAGGAGAAGGGGTAAAAGAATGGCCTAGTGGCCAGTGCCACTTCATCCACCACATTAGAGACAGGTTAGTGCCACATCATGTTGCACGTCATATCCAGGTAATTTCCACATCATATACCACATCACAACTAGGTCAATGCCACATCACTAGCGACATCGTAGCCAGGTCAATGCCACATCCTTAGCCACGTTGTGGCTAGGTCAATACTACATCATATCCAGGTCAGAGTAATGTCATCAACCAAATTTCATTTATCATATCTAATGGGAAGTGGATAGGTTTATACCCTTGAGTGTGTATATTAAGGAAGGGACATGGTCCTTACATGCCCTTGAAGTCAAGGGTAAATCCTAGCCACCGGATCTAAGGGGATGAGAGATCTTGGTCTTTGATCTCTTAGATAAAATATCAAGAGAGAGAGTCAATGCACTTGAGCAGATAGTGAGTATGAAATTCAAATGTGAGTTCTATGGTGTCCTATTGGATCAGACCTAAGTCAAATAGATGTGTTGCAGGGAAGGACCAATGGCCCGATGGCCTAGTAGATTAGTGGCCTGGTCGATTATAGCTTGGAATGTGTTGATGAGGAAGTTGTGCGAGGTGGAAAATGGACTATTTTTCGATGCCATGTTAGTGCCACATCAATATTCTAGATGGTATGGGTGATGTGGAGCCATCCGGGTTTCATGTTGAGGTAGGAAGAAAAACACCTGAAAACTTAAAAAGGCCATAACTTTTCCTCTCAAGCTCAATTTTGAACATGGATACAGTCGTTAGAAATATCTTGAAGAAAATAACTAGATTATGAGATAAGAATTGGAGTTAGATAGATGATTAATAATATAGTTTGAGAAAATAAAAAGGAAAGTTTTTGTTAAAATAACAAAGTTGCATCTTTAAGATTGTTGTAGAATCTTACTGGAGAAACAATTGTGAATATGAAAGTTGTTTTGTGTTCACCATTATGAGTATTATTAGTTCCTAATATAAAACATTTCTTGGTACTTTATGGATTTTCTACTACATTTGATAGAAATTAACCTTCTAGTGAAAGTGCACTAGTGGAGAAAATGTATAAATGGTTGAAAGTGGCTTTCCAAGAAGACATAACTTTCATCTCAGAAATCATATTGAGGCACAAAAATAGTCATTGGAAAGATATTGAAGAGGAGAAGACATATTTCCACCCATACTTTAAGCTGGGAAGAACCTTGTTGTCAAAAAATTCAAGCCCTCTAGTTTCTTGTAGGTGCATCATCTTTAGGGGTTAGGTATACAATTTTGAAGTAGTACTTCAACTTATTGTTATCAGAGTAGTGCAGTGGAAGCATGGTACAAGTATAAAATGTTTACGGGTGAAATTATGACGACTCATGTAATGTGTTATGTGCATATTTACACTAAAAGGAAAATGAAATCATACTTTGAGGAAGGGTGAGAGGATTCTAGTAGAATTGAGGACAGCCAGGAACAACAAAGAGAGTTATACATGATAAAAAAAAATGTTTTATGCAAGTTTCTATGATATGGACGTCAGATGACCATATATAGAATATGAGTTTGAGATCTTATGAACTCATGGAAATGTTAGGGATTAATTATTAGTACATATAGATATGCATTAGTGCATGTAAAGTTGTTTAAGAGTACATATAACATGTTGTACACTAGGAATAGCTTATTTTTATTTATGTGAATATTAGATTTGATAATGATGGATATTGTTCCAAGAGCAAGGAAGACAAATTATGGATGAAAATATTGGTGGTGTTACATATGGAATCCATCCATGTGAAGGAAAAACTGAAATATGAATGTGTAATAAGAGGTTAGTGAAGGTGGAACGATAGTTTCTTCTGATACCAACAAATTTGTTAGCATCAGACCAATTCAATGGCAGTTATGTAGGTATTAATTTGATGTATTATGCTACTTAATTAATAAAGGGATTTTAGGTAGGAATTTCCTCACCCTGAATTTAATCACCCTGATACTTATAAAAATTATTTAAATTGATAATGCATTCATAGTACATAAAAACATGTAGGAATGTTTTGGTTATGAGTTAATAACCAAAGAAATTAAGGGGTATAAACGTGTTATAAAAATGAATGTTGCTAAAAAATCCATGAGCAAAGAGGTTGTTAGGGACCTAACCTACCTAACCCCTCAAGTGGGTAGAATAATATATTTCCATGTAATAAAGGTCAATATTAATAAGGCCCACAATAAGGAGGAATAAGTCAAATGTAAGACGACCTAATAGAAGATTCTGCTTCTAGAAGGATCTTCCTCTAGATTGTTCTTTTGGATAGATAAATTTAGTATAAATAGGGATAGAGGGCATGAGAAGTTTTGTCTTGGATATTATTGTAATAGAGGTTTTCTCTACTTGAGGTTTCCCCCTCAAAGAGGCAAGTGAACATTTATCTCAGTAATCTAAGTGCTCTTTTAGGTGTTATTCTGGTATTATTCTGGTATTATTGTGGTATCGTTATGGTTATATCATTTTTTATTTGCAATTTATAGCTACTTCTTTATGTTTTGCATACTTATTTATATCTGGAATAGTACAAGTGGTATTAGAGCAGCTTCCTTGGCAGAAAATTGTGGGTTAAATTTTTTCAGGGTAGATACATATTCCAATGTCTTCAAGCTACAAATATTTGTTGTTACACACATACACACATGGTTGGGATTCATACACACTGGAAATACAAGTGGTACTTAAGCACACATTTGTTGGCCACCCTTGTAACACCTATTGGTACCCCTTCAAGTGGTAGCACATCAGAAAGAACCTGTATACAGATCAACCTAGATCTCTTGAATCTCTCCATAGATAAACCAATCAGTCCCCTGACTGCTATAGTGCCACCAAGAACAACACTCGGGAATATGCTCTATAGTACTTAGGTAGTCGAGTAGTATGGCTAAGGGCATGGTATAGCCTCCTTAGTTGGTTCCCTGAGATATTGGGCTGAGTACTACTATTGGACCATGCATGTATATCAAAGGTCTATAGCAAAGGGTAAATGCTTGTCTACAGAACCCTTAAATACCCTAACCCTTGAGAAGGAAATAAAAATAGAATCAACAAGATCTATTGTCATTCTATAGTGTCTTTCGCATTCTAGTTGTGAAATTACTACACATTTATTCTTGTTAAGCATTTGGGCATTTTGTCACTGCAATATTCTTCAAGCTGTAGTATAAATCTACAGGAGTAAGAAAAAAAAAATAGTGGTCCCACCGACAAACTTATTTGGGACCTATTCCATTGGATTCCCATTTTCTCATTGATCATAGTCATACCCTTCATTTTTAATCCTTTTTGTTTCATTGGACCTGACCCCTTCCCAATTTCCCTATTTTTCCACCTATTCCATTATATTTCCCTTGATGCACTGATCGTTGTGGTACCTATCACTTCTAAGTCCTTTTTTGTGGTCCCATCCACCCATTTTTTTTCCTTACCCTCACTTCCCCTCTCCAAATGGCCACCACTCACAACCAAGAACTACAAACAAACATCAATCAATCCCATGTCTCCATTGAACATCTAACATCTCAAATGAATTCTACCCATTCCCACATTGACACGTTAGAGTATAAATTTAACAACATGGAATCAGCCTCACAACCCAATTGACCTCCCTCTAGTCTCTTTTCAATCAATTATTAAACTTCCCTATGGGTCCTTCCTCATCAGACCAACCTGATGTTGTTGATTCCTCTGAGTCTCCACATTTTCACTCCATCTCCTTTCATCATGAACCTCGTCTTCCTCGGATAGAGGTCAATAAATTTGATGGATCTATTCCTATAGGTTGGGTCACTCAAATGGAGCATTATTTTTCTCTGCATGGTATTACTAATGAGTTGGACAAAATTGACTATGTTGTCCTCTATCTAGATCTTGAACATTGTTAATGGTGGCAATGGAAAAAAAATTCACGTTAGGGGTATATTGCTTGGACCTAGTTTGTTGCTAAGATCTATGCCTGTTTTGATATTGATACCCACTATCTTGATCATTTGACCAAGTTGAAACAATTAGGAATAGTGGAATACTTCATCACTGCTTTTGAGCATTTGATCTTTTGAACAAAGGGCATGCCATATGTGTTCTTCTATGAATGCTTTATCAGTGGTCTCAATGATGAAATCCAATCCCAGGTTCTCATGGCCCACTCTCCAACTTGGTTGGAAGCTACTCAACATGCTAAAGAGGCCCAACAAGTTGTTTTTTCCTAGAACAAAAAAACCACTTTTGTTCCTCGCCCTTGACCCACAAATACTAACTCCCCTGTCAGTCCCCTCAAGGTCCATAAACTAACTAGGTCTGAAATGGATGAGTGTCGACTGAAGGGTCTTTTCTATAATTGTGATGAATAATATTTTCCGGGGCACAAGTGTAAGGAACAAAAATTATTTGTGGCCATTTCCAAAGATATTCTTGAAGAGGATGTGGCAGTTCCCGTTGTTGAAGAACCCTCCCTTCCCAATGCCACCCAGGAGCCTGTTGACCCACCTGCAGTTGACCCACTTATTTCCTTGCATGCCCTCACTGGCTCCTTGGCCCAACAAATGCTCAAGCTCATTGGATACATTAAGAAAAAGTAGGTCATCATCCTTCTTGACAATGGTAGCACCCACAATTTTATTCATTGTTGCATTGCCTACAAAACTAATTTCTATATTCATGCTCTCAATAATTTTCAAATCATGATAACCAATGGTGGTTCCATGAAATGTGGTGGGTGTTGTGAAAATGTCCATCTTCAAATTGGAAATTACCAATTGAAATCTCATATGTTTTCCATTGACATGGGAGGTTGTGACATTGTGCTAAGTGTTGAATGGTTACACACTTTGGGTCCCATTCTTATGGATTTTAAGGAATTAACCATGCAATTCCAATAGGAAAGACAATGGTATCAATTCCAAGGTCTCATAACTAGTTCTCATGAGATTATTAGTTCTCATCGTATGGAAAATATCCTCAATAAGGGCCACTCAGGTATCATTGTTCAACTCCATTCTATTCAAGTCGTTGAGACACCCTCTATGCATCTTGACCTCCAAGCTATCACTTCCACACATCAAGCTATTTTTTCCACCCCTCAAGGACTTCCTCCTTCTCATGTTATTCATGATCATTCCATTCCCCTTGTTCCTGGTAGTCTTCCTCCCAATGTTCCCCCTTATCGCCACCCGTTTTCCCAAAACAATGAAATTGAAAAAATAGTGCAGGAATTGCTCCAAGCGGGTGTTATCCATCCCCATACAAGCCCTTATTTTTCCACTATGGTCATGGTACTTAAGAAAGAAGGTACTCAACGCATGTTTCCTGACTTCCATGCCCTCAATAAGATCACCATCAAGGACAAGTTCTCCATTCCTATCATTGATGAGCTTGTGGATGAGCTGAGTGGTGCTCAGTACTTCACTAAACTTGATTTGACATACCCAAGACTACCTTTCGAACTCATGAGGGTCACTATGAATTGTTGGTCATTCCCTTTGGTGTGTGTAATTCCCTCTCCACCTTACAAAGCCTCATGAATCATGTCTTCCATCCTTTGCTCCATCATTTGTCTTAGTTTTCTTTGATGATATTCTCATCTATAGTAAAACTTGGCAATCTCATATCTCCCATGTGGATCAAATTCTCCATCTACTCTCGTAGCACCAAATTTTCCT
>CBVK0100919761.1:0-26052 GCA_900067695.1 Picea abies | reverse complement strand
TCCTCAGTGTTGCCTGAGCAATTCGCTGTGGATTTGTCATGGCAGACAGGGCTGCGAGATATGGTTCCACATATCCAAGATCCACTGGTTCCCAGCACTCTTGTGCTTGCAAGAAGTATCTCATTCGAAGAGAACAAAACTAGTAATTCTTTCCAAGAAGAATCGGACCCTGAGTTGGTCCTAAATTGCTAGACAAGGCCATAAATAAAAATTGTAGAAAAAATAGAGGGAAATTTCGTATTTACCTTCGATCGCCGAAACGTCGATTTGTCGATGGCTGAAAAGAGATTATCGGCCTTTAATTGGCCTTTATCACGGTGCAGTGTGACCACGTACCTTGATGTTAAAGTGCTACAGGATTTTTGAGTTTTTTGTCTTTCAAATTGCAGAAGTGCGAAATTCGCCTTTGGACAATTCAACGGCCCAAATCTGATGATGATCTGACGGTCCAGATCTTATCAGGATATCGTGAATCGAGACTTCGTGAACCCTGATGATGAGTTCTTCTAACTCCTTGATTCCCCGATCTTCGATTTACCGATGGTGCTTTCCTTTCGGGAAATTTCTCGATTCCTTTGATCTCCACCATGTGTCCCAATAGATGGACGACTCAAGTCTACTTTGGGGGTTTCCCTGTGGAGATTCCTGATCCCTTGTTTTGACGAGATGGCGTCAACTGGGCCCCAAAATGGAGCTTTCCTCCTTTTGTGATTTCAGACTTCACAATTCCGAAATGCTTGTGCTTCTTGTCCTCAGGACTCGCGAAACGCCGAATCCCGATATGCCAATGGCCCTTTCCTTTTCAGGACATTTCCCGAGTCCTCGGATTTACGCCACACGTCCCCACAAGATGGACAGTCTTGATTCAACCTCGAGATATCGTGACTTGCGATGCTCTGTTGACACAACTTCTCTATCAACTTGAAACCTTGGATTCCGAAACATCGACGGTTTCCTTGAAGTCCGCCACGTGTCCGGTCAAATGGACGTTTGAGATCAGATCGCTATTTTGGGAATCACGATTTCGTGAGTTTTGAACTTCTGTTGCGATGGTCTTTCAAAACCGTGAACTCCGAAATGTCGATTTGACGACACTCGTATTTGCTACCACTTTTCCTCTAAGAGGACGTCTCACAAGTCCTCTTGGGATTTCGCGATATTGCATATCAGAGTTTTTGGAGTGCAATAACCTTTTCACGTCCAAATCTTGATTACAGATTTTGTGATGGGACAAGATCGACAACTCATGATCTTTCATGATCCAATAGTCCAGAATGATGTCGGGACTTCACAGGTCAAAAAATTCCTTGGCGCTGCAGAGGATTAAACCTCGTGCACTTTCTTTTGGCGCTGCAGAGGATTAAACCTCGTGCACTTTCTTGCGGATCCAACGGTTGTCGAGCCTCTGCGCAAGATCTGACGGCTGAAATTCTTTTGCCTTTTCGGCGCTCTCTTCGTCCCTTCTGAACTGGTTTCCTTCTCTGGATCTATTTTCAGGACAAATCTTATGGCTGTGACGGTTGTTCTTTGAACCTGAGATGCATTCTTTCCTCCTGTGGAAGAAAGATCTGTGAATCTTTCAAATATTTGAAAGAAATACATAGATTCTTTGTTCGCTGCTTCAATCTTTGACAGATTTGAGAGAATTTCAAAAAACTTTAAACGATGCTACCTTCTGCAACAATCTTTAATGATTTTGATCGAATTCTTTGAGTTCTTTAAACGTTCTTCCGTTCTGCAGCTCTTCTTCATCAATCTTTGATGATTCTTGAAAAATGTGCAAGAATATTTAAAGTTTCTTCTTTCTCTATCTCTGCTTCCTCGTTCTTTCGATCGTAGTACGCTCTGCAACCTCCGCAAGCTTCCTACGTTAATCTTTTGAACGAAAGATGGTCTTATTCCTCGTGGAAGTTTCCTGCGAGGATCTTTCAAGAGTATGATGGACGACTCTCCAAACCTTGTGAAAGAGACTATGTCACGTGCTCTCAAGATCCGTGAAGCTCTGCGCTGTGAGGATCGTGTTTCTCTCTAGACTTTGTGAAGAGGCTTACTGTTGAAGCTCTGATACCATGATAAATTGTGAAGCAAAGAGAAATGCATAGAGAAAAGAATAGAACAGTATATTGGAATGTATGAAGAAGAGAAGTACAATGCAATGGGAGATGGTTGAGCTAAATATGCTCAAGCAAATCAAGAATAGAAAGTACAGTTGGCCAGGACAGCTGGCAGTGTACTGTCAAACTGTTGAGGTTACATTATATTTAACATTTAATTCCCTCTTTGTCATTTTATAATTTTCTTCCTTCAAGTGAGAAATTGCATCCTGAAAACTACTACTAGAGTCCTTCAACAAGGAATTTTCATTTTTGATGTACCCTTCTACCACTTCCAATTCCTCAACCTTCCTTTTCAATTTACCAATTTTCTTATTTTCTGCCACCAAACGGATTATTGTGGTTAACTCCTGTGGCCCCTTTTCTTCACTAAAATATGTGGATGTACCTTACGTGTAGGTATATTTAATGAACTTACCATTATCAGGCCTACTTGGAGCATATCCTTGATGACTCGTTGGTCATCTTATACTTCATCTACTTATCAGAAATCAAGATGTTTCTTGGTAATTGTATGAGTCAACTTTGCTTTTGCTGCATGATGAGCCTTGACCATCTTGCTCTGAAGGTAGTATAGATCCTAGTGATCCTATATGGTGTGGGTTACACCACAGATTCATTCACCTTTCGAGGGGTCACCTTATACGGTTTTAGTGCATCAGGTGTCCCTATAAGCTATCACTGTCTCCAAATTAAATTCAAAATTTCCTTCCATGCCTATTTTGGCCTTTTTATCCTTTGCCCCTCTTTCTCCTTGAATGTATTTGTTTCCAAAACTTCTTATTTTTCCTTAGGGTTCCCTTCATTTGTTTATTTTTCTTCTTTGTCTAGCTCTACATCTTCCTTTCTTGTTTCTCCATTGAATCCTTCTATTTGCATAGACATCATTTTGATTCCCCCTTCATCATTTCAAGTGGGTTCCTTTGTTTCCATAGGGTCCCTTATGTTTCATTATTTCCCTATCTCTTATGACCCTTGTTGCTTCTCATCCTCTGGGTTGGTGAACTAGTTTCTGTTGAGTAATTCTTCCCATGTATCATTTTTCCTTCCGAGTCAGTCCTCAACCAAGATATTTACCAAGTCGAGATAATGGAGATTCCTTTGCATAGTCTGAATGGAGGGTTTGTTATCTGTTTCAGATACCATTTTGGTCAAATACTTCCATAGATAATAAGGTTAGTTAATCTTCTTCCCCTTGAAGTGAATAAGAAGTTGAATATGGTATAAGAAAGTAAGGCTGGAGCAGCCTTCACATGTAATGTATTTATACAAAACCAATAAAAAATTCCAGTTTTTTTCGTTTCAACAAACTCTAAGGTATAACCTTATTTCACTTAGTCTTTGTAAAAATTTTTCAAACAAATGGTATCCAACTTTCCTTTCTCATAGCCCTTCCCTTTTACCACCATTCACCTTCTCAGGGAATCTCAGTTTCTCGAGAAATTGAGGCTTCATTTACTATGAACCAGAGATCCCCCACCGATGCCTTTTATCCATCAAACCCCAGTCCAAAGGAATGAGTAATTTCCTTGTGGTGACCACTGATATTTTGAAATAATCAAATCCAACCCATCTTATGTACCTTCTTCATAAATTTTGGGTAAGCCTCCATAAATTCAACTCCATTAGGTTCTATTCAGAGAGGAGTTGTCTTCATGTCTATGGAGTTGTGAGTTCGATAATGTTGCTTCCAACACTGGTCTCCAGAGTTAATGAAGCCAATGGTAATGACAACGGATGCGATGGAAGTGGATAGGCTAACATGAAAGGGTTAAATCGTGATCATGATGATTAATTATTATGAGCTGATTAGGTTCAATGTATAGTTTTTAGTGTTATGATTAGTCGATCAGGTCAACAATGATTAGATATGGTAATGATTACGAATTATGGCAAAGATGTGGTATGATAGAACGAACCAATGCATGTGGATTTGAATTGGTTCAAAGGTTATGTTATTATTGCAATTCCTATGATAACAAATAAAATTAATAATACTTACAAAATTTTCCATTCTAATCACTCTTACAAATGTTAATTGCTAAAATGGATGCAGGTGGTTGATTCTAGAGTTGAAAATATTCTTGATATAGGTTACAGACATGCAACTTTTTTTCTAGCATTAATTCTCTATTATTCTGAAATCAAAATTGATAATCATGCAATGTAATTGACACATATTCTCATATAGCCAATCTGGAACATAGTTCATTTGTAGCTTAGCAAGAAGTGTTATAAACATGACCAAGATGATTCTGAGAAAACTATTTTTGCACACATTGGTTCTGAGTATATCACTCCTACGGTAGAAGAAATAGAAACAAAAACAAGAGAAGGAACAAGAACTAGAAAAAATTTAAACTAGATTTTGCTTATTGTTATAGGGTGAAATTCTACATGATCCTCAATCCTTTCTTCCTTCAATGCATTCCCATTCATGTGAATAAATTCTCTAAAATAGAACATGAAAGGGAATCATTGGATTACCAACCATTAAGGAACATTTTTAACCAATACAAGATATTCCACCATTGATGTCAATGGGTATCAAAGCACTTCCAATGCACCCAAACAACCACGAATAAATGTATTGAAGTTGGTTGTATTTTAGGGTATAACAGTAAAAAAGAATTAATTTACCACATTGTTGTGAGCAAGAGACCTATCATTAAGGGATACAATCCTCAATGCAGTGTTACTATCTTTGGTCTTGGAGCCTAGATGAGTTGTTTTTATTGATGGGCCAAGACTACTAGAAGGGGGAATTGAGGAATCCCTCTCTTTGAATGTAGTTAAATACTGAGAGGGGGCATGAATCAGTATTGATAACTTTATTCACTTTTTAAATAATCATTTATTAACTTTATTGATCAACCAGAAACGTGAGTAAATAATATTAATAAATATAAACTTAAAATACAAATTACAAGTTTTATATAAAAGATTGATTTAGAGCACCAACTCTAAGAGGCAATAATACACTTGTTTCAAGGCACCAACCCTAGGAAGCACCAACACCCTTTTTTCAGGGCTCCAACCCTAGGAAGCACCAACTCCCTTGTTTTAGGGAACCAACCCTAGGAAGCACCAACTCTCTTCTTTGAGGGCTCCAACCCTAGGAAACACTAACTTCCTTGTTTTAAGGCACCAACACTAGTAAGAACTAACTCCCTGTCCTCAAAATTTAATTGGAAAAGGATATTAATCCTTCCTTGATCCTCCCTTAAGCCCTCACTTCATAAGTATCTTTGTCTTTCTTCCTTGGATACTACACCTGCTTTTGATATTCATATGTAGATGTTAAAGACACCTTCTTCCCATCATATATGTTCATTTATATAATATTCTAAAGGGTATGACTTTGAACCAATGTGTCTTTTGATAATTAAACATTTCACCTCTTCATTTAACTAACATAAATGAAAACTTTTTGTTTATTAATTTATTTTCGAACACCAAATTTGAGATTGATTTTTGTACAAATATTCTTTCGCAATGAAAACGAATTTTAAAATTCCACAACATGGGTTTTGTACATAACATGCCCAACTAGACGACATATAGACATTTCCCTTGACATTGTGCAAAGTGGATGGTATGAGCATTTATTTGAAGGAAAATTTCCAAGATTTATTATTATGGCCACCTTCTAAACTTACCAAATGAACAATCTACTTCAACAACGAAGATTTGGTCACAGATCCACATGATCAATAACTATGACTAAGAGATATTTCCTTTGTGTTTCTCCTCTTAAGCACATATAACATAACATTGTGATCACATGATAAAAATTGTGCTTAAACTCCAAGTCCCTTACATGTTGGCTCTTCATCGCCCATGTGATCATAATCTGTGACCGGGCGCTAGAACCAAGTCCTCCAGACTTCGACCTTCGAGCTATTTTCCTTTTTTAATATTCCAAATGTCCTAGATTTCAACCTATGGAATTTATCATAAAGTAATGTTGACTACTTACTTTAGGTTGAAAATCCCCCCTTACGCTATCCTTCCATTGGATTAATCCAACGACTATGACTTAATCAAGTGTTGATATGAGCGGTCCTTATTTATTTCGAGATTTCAGTACTACGGGACCCTGAGATATTTACAACTATAAAGTTGTTCAATTCCCCAGGAGTTATACATTCGAAGTGGCTACACCATCCTTCCATTGCTTGATATAATGGATCACAATAATCCTAAATTCTTCCCTGGATGTAACGGTTGGTGGCATTTAATGAGAGAGAATAATTGGATTACCAACGATTAAGGAATGTTTTTAACCAATGCCAGATATCCCACCATTTATGTCAATGGTACCAAGGCACTTCCAATGCACACAGACAACCATGAATAAATATGTTGAAGTCGAGCGTCTTGTAGGGTCTAATAGTCAGAATGTCATAATGCACCCCCACTACTATTAGTGAGATACTTATAATTAAGGGATACATGCATCAATTCATTGTTCATATCTCTAGTCTTGGAGCCCAGATAAAGTTTTGTAGTTGTTGGGACAAGACTACTGAAAAGGTGCATTGAGGAATGCCTATGCTTGAATGCAATTCAATACTGAGATGGAGGGTGAATCAATATTGATAACTTTATCCAATTTTAAAATAATCATTTATTAACTTTATTGATCAACAAGAAACTTTAGTAAATAATATCAATAAATATAGAATTAAAACAAAAATTACAAGTTTTATGTAAAATATTGATTTAGAGCACCAACTCTAGGAAACAACAATCCCCTTGTTTCAAGCAAAAAACACTAGGAAGCACCAACTCCATTGTTTTAGGGCTCCAAACCTAGGAAGAACCAACTCCTTTTTTTTAAGGCACCAACCCTAGGAAGCACCAACTCTCTTGTTTCAAGGATCCAACCATAGGAAGAACCAACTCCCTTGGTTTACAGCTCCAACCCTAGATGAACCATCTCCCTTGTTTTAGGGCACTAACCCTAGGAAGCACCAACTCCCTATATTTAATATTTAATTGGAAAATGATACTAATCCTTCCTTTCTCCTTCCTTCTACCCTCACCTCATAACTATATTCATCTATCTTCCTTGGCATCTCCCTTTGCTTTTGATCTTCAGATGTAGACCTCGGAGACACCTTCATCCCATCATATATTTTATCTTATATAGTCTTATAAATGGTGTGACTTTGAACCAATGTGTATTTTGAGAATGAAACATTACAGCTCTTCATTTATTTAACACAAATGGTAACTTTTTGTTTATTAATTGATTTTTGAACACCAAATTAGACAATGATTTTGATACGAATGTTCTTACACAATGAAAATTAATTTTAAAATACTACAACATGGGTTTTGTACATAACATGCCCAATTAGATGAAAAATGAGTTGTTTCCCAAAAAAATATGAGAGATGGACAATACAAGCAATTATTTGGAGGAAACTTACCCAGATTTATTGTTGTGGCTGCCTTATAAACTTTCCAAACAAAGTATCCACTTCAACAATAGAGAATTGGTCACATATCCACATTATCAATAGTTATGACCAAGAGATATGTCCTTGGTCATTCTCTTAAGAGCCTATTATTTATGTGCTTACTCCATGTAACCCAACATTGTGACCACAGAATCAAAATGGTGCTTAAACTCCAAGTTCCTTAAATGCTAGCTCTTCATCGCCTATGTGATCATAACCTGTGACCTAGGGTTGGAACCAAGTCCTCTAGACTTCGGCCTTTGGGCTATTATACTTTAATAATATGCCAACTCTATCAGAGTTTTACCTATCGAACTGGTCATCAAGTAATGTTGATTGGTTATTGTCGGTTGACAACTCCCCCTTATGCTATTCTTCCACTAGATTAATCCAACAACTATGACTTAATCAAATGTTGAGATTGACTATCTTTATTTATTTTAGGAATTTGGTACTACAAGACTCTGGGGTATTTACAACACTAAATTCATTCAACTCCCCTAGAGTTATACCTTTGAATTTCTTACACCATCCTTCCACTACTTGATCTAAAGGATCACATTACTCCCAAATGTTTCCCTGGATCTAACGATTGGTGGGATTTCGGGGCTTCAACACTCCAAGACTCTGGGAATTTATGGCTTACCCTGTCCTACCACTATACTCGATCGTACGGTCAATAATTCACTTGAATTTCCTCCTTGATTTGACTATTGGTGGGATTTCGGGGCTTTAATGCTCTAAGACTCTGGGAATTTGTTCCTTACCCTATCCTTCCACTATACTCAATCGGATGGTCGATAATTCACCTTAAGTTCCTCCTTGATATGATGTTTGTTGGGATTTCAAAACTTTTGGATTTCATGCATCTTCCTTGTCTTGAATATTTTTCGAAGTGGCGATGCTCCAGAGTCACGAAGATTTCTATATCATGCTTGGCTTTGATTAATGCATGACGATTAGTTCAATCTGACGGGTGGGACTTAATCTCTCCTAGCCTTTGCCTTCACCTCTATCTGACAGTCCTTGTTATACCCAACATTTCTCAACTAGATTTGAAGGCCCTTGTTTATCCACCTTCTCCCAAAGATTCATTGAACTGGGATCAATGTCCTTCAGAGGTTCGATTCCTCTAAGATTCCTTTGGCTTTACACTTGGATTCCAACTGAACCACAATCGTTGATCTATGCCTTTGGTATGGGATCTATGGTTTTCATATCTCCCAATTGTAACAGAGTTTCCTTACAGCTGATCTTTTGGGAATTCAATTCCAATAGTGCTACTATAAGGCGCTCTTTTTCCTGATCTTTCCTTCAACCTTTTCAAATGTGTCAATGGTGCGTTCTCTAATTTTTTGAAATCTAATACACTACCTCTCATGAGATTTAGGCTGATACTGGATTCCTTTGCACCTCACACTCTATATTTTGTGCAACCTACTATGCTATCTCTCCTGAGCTTTAGGTTTATATTGTATTCCTTTGCACCTTACACTCTATATTCTTTGCAACCTACTATGCTATCTCTCATAAGATTTAGGATATCAAATACATATTATTTCTTAATGACAATACCATATTGATCTTCTTGAAATCAATGGAAACAACATAATACCATGTGTAACATTGATCATATTGACCTTCTCTTACATCAATTCCAACACCATACCACCATGTCCAACACCCTATTGTTCCAGCACGATATCATTTAGAAATGATTGATAATTTAAATGATGTCCAATAGAAGATACATCCTATGAGGAATCCCTACCACTATAAATCTACTTTCGAGAGAGGATATTGGTCCAACCATGCCAAGAGACCTATTTTTCACAATTGGGAAATGTTTTCTCTTTACTTTTTGCTATTTTATATTTTATTACTCCTATTCTAATTTTATTTGTTCTTTCTCTTATTACAAACTACAAAAACTATGAAGAAGAAGAGTGTGAGGATTTCTCCTCACCCATCATCTGTAGCTTTGTCTGATCCATCAATTCCTTGAAAATTTTAGCATTTGAATTGGGATTTTGATATAGCTTCAGTTTGTGCCCATTAATTAAGAAATATGTACCTTATTTATCTATAGTTCAGACCCTAACAAATTTGTTGTGTTGGCATAGGCCATTTTGAGAAAAAGCACACTAATTTATGAGGATTGTTATAAAGTGGAATAGAAAATGAGCGTGTGCTGGAAAACATGGAAACATAGCGCAAGAAGGCGAGGAAAGTCAAAGGTAGAAAGAGGGACGTAGATTGACAAGGAAAATGGTTGGACTGTGGACCAGCCGTGCATGGGAGGTTAGAATGTGGGTTAGGGTTTTGGTCATTATTGTATTGGGTTTTAACTCTCTTTTGTAGTATAAATATGTATTGTGAGATCTTATGAGATAGAGTTGCGAGCTAATGTATGGTGAGATCTTAGAGCTAGTATTGGAGTCATAATCATTTTTGAAGCTAGAGATATGGGTTGTATTCGAGGGTAAGGTCACAAGCTATGGATCTTGGTGCAATGTTGTGAGCCTCATGTGCACCTCATGTGTGCTTCTGATGTAATGGGCACAACGATATAAAATTGATGAATAATAATAAAAGAGAAAATATTGTGAGATCTTTGTGGACGTAACCTGGGGGGTGAACCATGGTAAAAATTTGTGTCTTTGTGTGGAATGTTTCTCTTGTTTCTTGCAGTTACTTAGTTATGATGAATGAATGAATCTAGTAGAAATAAAATGCAGTGTGTGCTAGAATAGATATGATATTTATTACATAATGAACTTTAATGAATGAACATGATTATAGAATGATATATCTAATGTATTTTGAGGTAGAAAGAATGTTTAACATCCTCACAAAAACCTCCCTTCCATGATTACATAAATTTTGGTCTTGCAGCCACCCATAAATCCATCTTAGGTGATATTTCACTATGCACTCTGTGCGGAGTGTTTCCTTCTAGTTTCCAGAAGGGATGGTGGTTTGGAGGGTTTTGTTGGAAACCTAAAGTAGAATCCAAGTCATCCCAAACACTCCAAAAAATGGTTCTATTTTTAGGAATTGAACCCAGGTCTCTTGGGTGAGAGACGCATATCCTAACCAGATAGATTCATGGGTGATGAAGAATATCTGGAGGAATTGGTTCCAGCCCCCGATCACGGGTTATGATCACATGGGAAATGAAGAGCCACAATGTAAGGAACTTGGAGTTTAAGCACCATTTTTTTCCTATGGTCAGAATGTTTGGTTACATGGAGTATGCACGTTTATAATAGGTTCTTAAGAGGAGAATATCCAAGCAAATATATCTCGGGAATAGCTATTTATCATGTGAATCTATGGCCAAATCTCTCCTGCTGAAGTGGATGTTTCATTTGGAAAGTTTAGAAGGAAACCATAATATTAAATATAGGAAATTTACCATTAAAGAACCACTTGTACCATCCACATCACACATATTCGGGGGAAACAACCCTCATGTTAGCTAGTTGGGCATGCTATGAAAAAAAACCATGTCGTATAATTTTAAAATTCATTTTCATCGCACAAGAATATTCGTTTGAAAATCACTATCTAATTTGGTGTTCGAAAATCAATTAATAAACAAAAAGTTACCATTTGTGTTAATTAAATGAAGAGATCTAATCTTTCACTATCAAAAGAAACATTGTTTCAAATTCAAACCCTTTAGAAGACTATATAAATGGAAATATATGATGGGAAGAAGGCTTCTATGAGGTCTACATCTGAAGATCAAAACCAAGTGCAGAGTCCAAGAAAGAAAGACGAAGATAGTGTGAACCAATGCATGTATAATTGAATTGGTTCAAAGGTTGCGTTAGTATTGTAATTCCCATGCTATCAAATGAAATTAATAATACTTACCAAATTTTTCATTCTCATCTTTCTTACCAATGTTAATTTCTAAAATGGATGCAGGTTATTGATTCTAGAGTCAAAAATATTGTTCATACATATTGTAGAGATCGAACGATGCACCTTATGTTATGAAATTAATTCTCTATGATTATAAAATCAAAATTGATAATCATGCAATGTAACTGACACTTCTTATCATATATCCAATCTAGAATAGAGTTCTTTTGTAACTTAGCTAGAAGTTTATAAACACGACGAAGATGATTCTGAGAAAAGTAGTTTTGCACACACTAATTTTGAGTGTAGCACTCCTACTGTAGCAGAAATGGAAACGAAAACAGGAGCAAGAATAGGAACATAAATTAATCTAAACTAGATTTTCCATACTGTTGTAGGGTGAACTTCTACATGATCCTTGATCCTTCCTTCCTTTAGTGCATTCTGCTTCATGTGAATAAATGTTGTGAATTCGAACATGAGAGGGAATCATTGGATTACCAATCATTAAGAAATGTTTTTAACCAATCCAAGATAGTCCACCATTGATGTCAATGGGTACCAAGGCATTTCGAATGAAACCAAACAACCATGAATAAATGTGTTGAAGTAGAGTGTATTGCAGGGTCTAATAATCAGGAAGCCTTAATGTACCCACACTCTTGTTAGAGAGAAACCTATCATTAAGGGATACATGCCTCAAGGCATTGTTACTTCTCTAGTATTGGAGCCCATATAAGGTGTTGTAGTCGATGGTCTAAGACTAATGAAAGGGGGCATTTAGGAATCCCTTTGTTGGAATTTAGTTCAATATTTAGAGGGGGGTTGAGACAGTATTGATAACTTTCTTCAATTTTAAATAATATTTTATTAAATTTATTGTTCAGTAAGAAACTTCAGTAAATAACACTAATAAATATAAACTTAAAATAAAAATTACAAGTTTTATATGAAACATTTATTTAGAGAACCAACTCTAGGAGAAAACAATCCCCTTATTTTGGGGCACCGACCCTAGGAAGCACCAACTCCCTTGTTTCAGGGCTCCAACCCTAGGAAGCACCAACTCCCTTGTTTTATGACACCAACCTTAGGAAGAACCAACTCCCTTGTTTTAGGGCTCCAACCCTAGGAATCACTAACTCCCTTGTTTTAGGGCACCAACCCTATGAAGCACCAACTCCCTATATTCAAACTTTAATTGGAAAAGGATACCAATCCTTTCTTGATCCTCCCTTCTACCCTCACTTCATAGGTATTTTTGTCTTTCTTCCTTGGACTCTACACTTGCTTTTGATCTTCAGATGTAGACCTGAGAGACACCTTCTTCCCATCATATATTTTCATTTATATAGTCTTATAAAGGGTGTGACTCTGAACCATTGTACCTTTTGATAATGAAACATTGCACCTCTTCATTTAATTAACATAAATGGTATATTTTTGTTTATTAATTTCTTTTCGTATGGATATTATTGTGCGATGAAAACGAATTTTAAAATTCTACGAAATGGGTTTTGTGCATAACATGCCCAATTAGCTAGCACAGGGGATCTTTCCCTAGAAAATGTGTGAGGTGGATAGTACAAGCATTTATTTGAAGGAAACTTGCACAGATTTATTGTTGTGGCCTCCTTCTAAACTTGCCAAATGAAGCATCCCCTTCAAGAACAAATATTTGGTCACAGATAGACATGATCAATAGATATGAGCGAGAGATATGTCCTTGGTTATTCTCCTCTTAAGAACCTATTATTGATGTGTTTACTCCATGTAACCCAACATTGTGACACGAGATAAAAATGGCACTTAAAATCCAAGTTCCTTACATTTTGTATCTTCATCACTCGAGTGACAACCAAGTATCCTAACCAAATAGAAGGTGACATAGATCACCCAATATCATTTGCAGGCAGGAAACTCTCAAATTCAAAGAAGAATTACAATACAATAGAGAGAGAAGGTTTGGATATGGTGTATGCATTGCAAACGTTCAGACATTATTTATTAGGCGAACATTTCAAAATGTTCATAGATCATTATGCTCTCAGATACATAGTCAATAAGCCAATGTTGGCGGGGAGAATATGTATATGGTTGATATTATTTCAAGGGTTTGATTTTGAAGCAGTTGGGAAACCTGGAATATTTAATGCAGGGGCAAATCATCTGTCTAGGATAACTCATGGAGAGGAACCAAGAATCTTGGAGGATAATTTTCCTGATGTAAAACTCTTTTTAGTGCAACTTCCTGATGAATACTTTGCATATATTATTGAATTTTTTATTACAATATTTCCCCAAAAGAATACAACACTATGTAAAATAAGAATTTGGTGGTTAGATTTGTAGATTACCAACTTGTTGCAGGAAACATTTATAAATTAAGTGTAGACAGTATTCTAAGGATATGTGTCATGGAACATGAACGCCATATCATTTTAGAAGAAGCACATGAAAGAATAGCTTGAGGACATTATGCAAGGAAATCTACTGCATAAAATATATTGTGCATAGGGTTATGGTGGCCAACAATTTCTAAATATGTAAAGGAGTATTTTTAGAATTGTGATGTCTATCAGAGGGTAGGAAATCCATCTAGGAGGGATGATATGCCCTTAAATACTCAAGTAAATCTTAAAGTGTTTGAAAAATGTGAAGTAGATTTTGTAGGACCAATTAATATAGTAGCTAGAATATGAGGAGAAAGGTACACAATTACAATGACAAAATATTTAACTAGATGGGCTGAAGCAACAACATTAAAAGATTCCAGTGCAGAAACTATAATGCACTTCATGTTTGAACAAGTAATTACAATATTTGGATGCCCTAGAATTCTGATGAGAGATTAGGGGACTCATTTTATCAATAGTACCATCCAGGAAATGAATGAAGAATTTGAGATACATCATCATAAGAGTATTACATACCATCCTCAGTTTAATGGAACAATGGAAGCATCCCATAAGATATTGGAGAATTCCTTTACTAAAATCTTCAATATAAATAAGGATGATTGGGATTTGAAGATACTGACAATATTATGGGCATATAGAACTACATGCAAGAAACTCAGAGGACATATACCTTTCAGATTGGTGTATGGACATGAATTAGTAGTCCCTTTGGAATACTTGATGCCTAGTCTATGCATTGTAGCCATTAAAAGCATGACATAAATATGTGTAGTACAAGAGAGCTTGGCTCAACTCATGGAACTAGAAGAGGACAGTATTATGGTTGGTTTCCATCAGAAAGTATAGAAAGAAAAGGACAAATCTTGGAATGATAGACACATTAAGAAGAAAAAATTTAAGTATGGAGATATGGTTCTTCTCTATGACAGTAAATATTTGTAGCACCCAAGAAAATTTAGGATGCATTGGCTAAGTCCATATGAGATAAAGTCTTTCACAGATGGAGGTGTTGTGCAACTGTAGGATTTAGTAGGCAAAGAGATTCAAGGATTGGTGAATGGAATTCAACCGAAACTGTATAGGGAGAGTTAACCCAGTAACTCCCAGTAGTTGTAGAGTATAATATTCGAGTTGTACATAGTGTATATAGTAGTATTTAAAACAGAAAAACATGAACAAAATTGGGAAAATAAGAAAAATACGAAAAGATGCAGTAGATAGATAAATGGTAGATAGGCAATTCAAATCTATAGAGCATAGCACACAATAAGTTATATGGTAGAACAGGAATACACTACGTGTTGGATAAATGTGATAAGACAGAAAACACAGTGCACCGAGATAGAGAATGACCAAAAAGAGGAAAACTAGTGATCGAATAAGTGGGGCACGACAGAACATTTGTGACATGACCTATAAAAGAAGAAATTGTGCACCACAAGATTCATTATGAATTTTTGCAAATGAGAGATAAGGAATAAAACCTAGAGAAATCAGGTGATTGCGAGGTGGTTCAATGAATATTTAGATCAACCATGTTCAGATTTAGTAGAATGGCTCCAGCAAAGGTTGGATCTCCCAGTCAAATTGCAAGGAAAACATGGAGTGCCACGAGGACACCACAGGAGCATGCAGCCGAATGAGAAAACCCTCTTTATCACGAAGGATTGGTGGATTTGGACACCACTCCTTCCCCAATGTTTGATCTGTTTATTCCAATGATTATGGAGGAATAGGAAAAACAAATTCTGATGAGAGAGGAAATGGACAACAATCCATAGAATGACATACAAAACCCTAGAACAAACCAATATAGAGAAAAACCATGCATAAAAAATTCAATTAGGAGCACCAAAACATATGGATGAGAATGATGATGAACATACACAGTGAGATGAGCCTAGAGGATAGGCTAAAGTAGCACATCAACTAGTAGCAGAGCCAGTTCAAAAAACAAAGAAACAAGTATAGGTGGAGTATGCTACAGTCCAACAAAATTGAAACACATAAGAAGATGAGGAAAACCAAGAAGCATGGATATCCATAGGAAAGAAGAAAACTAGGGAAAAACCTTCAATAATAAGAAGACCGTGCAAGTAGAATGAATTAATATTGTCACTTCCCCAAATACTTGAAGGAGACAAATTAGTCGGTGACATGTTAGGGTGTGTGAAAAAACTGAAGTATTTGTATCATGATGTGGAAGACATAGGGAAATTCCCTAAGTTTGTGCAATAATTGTATATGGAGAGTAGAGGAGTGGGTCCACCAGGGGATCCCAGTTTGGAGCTGAAATAGGGGATTGCATGACTTTTTAACAAAGGGATTGTGAACATGTTAGAGATTCCCCAGTTTGGGAGAGGGAAATATGTAAATGCCTTTGTGAAATAGTTACTAGCATTAGTAAATGGAGGCATCTTGAGTATGGAGAGACCTATCTCAATAGATGTAGACTTAATTGCAGATATCACGGGTTTCCCAACAGATGGAGAAAAGCTAGAGCAATATTCGGATCAAGAGACAAAGGAGAAATATTTAGTAGAGGATATGAAAAATAAATATAGAGAAGAGAGAGGGTCTCAAGGAATAATCATTAACTGAATCATTGAACCAACAACGATATTGGAAGAAAAATTAATGGCATGAAAACTTTTTAGGAAGTGTCTCAAGAAGGAAGCACCTGTAGGAGTCATAGAAATAGTCACGTAGTGCACAAAGGGGAATCTACTTAGTTGGGATCCGTATCTACTGAATTTTTTTTTGGAGGACTGTAAGGACATGCAGTATTTTGGAACAAAGTTTCATTCTTCATGATTAATAATATTGATAACAATAGTTGGTTGGGGAGAACCAAAATAGAACGTATTTTACTAGAGGATAGGAAAATGTCATGCAATAAAATATACAAGTTTATGGAATACTTCAGATTCAAAAAAAAGGAAAGAAAATGCCATCATTTTTTCCGTGTTGTTTGATGAAATATAGGAGAAGCTGGCTAATACTTTGAGAATACCACTAGAAGTGGTGAGGGAAAATCAAAGTATAGCAAACTTTCAAGATACAAGGAACAATATGTGGATTCCAGCTACAAGGGAAAGTAAGAAGGAGTGGCTATAGTTAACTTATTGTGTTACAGGTGAAGAAGTGAAATGGGCCATGAAATATTGGCTTGAATAATGGAAGGTTCCAATGATTTCAAAGAAGGTACCAATATCTAAGAAGCAGGTAGAGGCTAGCACATCAAAGAAGACAACTAGTCTAGCAACTAATACAAGCAATGAAACAAATCACGCAAGATAAACATGGGATACTACAAAAAATCAAAAGCCAAATCAGAATAATACTATCCTAAATCCTTCAGCACAAGAGAAGGAACACATAGTAGAACCAAATGGAGGAGAACAAAAGGATACCAATGTTCCTACATAGGAGGAATTAGGAGGAGATGTCAGATATATGAAAATACCAGTGAAAACCACACGGACAGAAATTCTTCCAATTAAATGGAAAATATTATAATGAACAGTCCAACGCAAGAATATGAAGGTACATAAGGGTGTTCCTGAGTTGAAAATTACAAAATTTGATGCAGAGTTAGTCATAGAGAAAGTACAAGATTGCGTAGTAGAAGTGTGGTATGATGTAGAGAAACAAAAACAAGAGGTATTCAGGAAGCTCATAGAGTTCAAGGATGCACTAGATAAATTGAAACTCACTACAACACAACAGAAAGAGTAGGAACAAAAACAACACACATTCTAGGAGAGAATGGTCCCAACGTAGGAGATAGTGCAGATTATAGCTATGGGGAATGAAAAATTTTGTATCACTAAGGATATCTTGTAGGTTGATGAGGATACAATGAAAAAACCTTTAAAGGAAATAGATCATTTGTACTTAGAATTTCCCAAGGTTCCAACGAAGGAATTGTACAAACCTCAAATAAGCATCGGGTAGGAGGTTCAATTGAGGGCATGTGCAGATACAAAAAGTTCACAATTGGCCAATGAAGTAAGGGAGACAATGAATATGAAAATTAATTAAGTGAAGGGTGAGAGGGAAGAATCAAAGAAACACACTCACAGAATCGAGCAACAACTAGAAGAAGTGTTCAAAACTCTTCTTGACAGTGCATAAACATGAAATATACCAACCAGAGAGAATATCGAGAAGATAATGTAGGCTATGGAGACATATAGAAGCCACATTATAGAGATGACATAACCTATAAATCCACCATATGTAAAAAAAAAAGGGAGAAGGAGGATACATGTCATTCAAAGAGAATTGCGTAGATGATTAAGGAAATCACAGAGTTTTACAAAAGAAGTGCACAGTTATAGACGAGCCTACAAGAGGATGAGAGACAGTAGCAGTTAGAAACGAAATAAAAAGGGGTAAATACAAAGGGTACAAGAACTGAATCATAGGAATAAAGTGATGAACATATCATATAGGATGAAGAGTGAGTGAGAATTGAAGAATTTGTAGATAGAGTTGTAGACTATACAAGCAGAAAAGAAGGCAAGGAAAGCACAGTTGGAGCCACTAAAAGAGGGCACAGAACAAATGTTGGCAGATATTCATGCAACAATAGGGAAGATTGAGAAAATTGGATTGGAGTGTTAATACTTGCTGAAGGAGCATATTACTATGCAGATTGTGGAGACTTTAGCAGAAAAGAGTGTGTAATTAAAGTCTCAGGTTGAAGAAATTTCAAGCAGGTTCTAGGAGCTGGAGAAGTCAGTGCAAGAGGAAAACACTACCTGAGTGGATCGGGACGAGAAACATGTGAGTGTTGGGGGATTGTTGGCATAGGCCATTTTGAGGAAAAGAACAGTAATTTAAGAGGACAGTTTGAAAATTGACTAGAAAAAGAGTGTGTGCCAAAAAATAGGGAAAATAAGCACAAGAAGGTGAGGAAAGTCAAAGGAAGAAAGAACGATATAGATCGATGAGGAAAATGGCTAGATTGTGGACTAGTCGTGCATAGGAAGTTACAATGTGGAAAAACCTAATCCACTTAGGGTTAGTGGGTTAGGTTTTTGGTCATTATTGTAACACATTTTAACCCTCTTTTTTAGTATAAATATGTATTGTGAGATTTGAGGAGATAGAGTTGCGAGCTAATGTGTGGTGAGATATTAGTGCTAGTTTTGGAGTCAGAGTCATTTTTAAGAAAAATATATGGATTTTATTTGAGGGTAACATCACAATTTTTGGATCTTGGTGCGATATTTTCAAGCTCATGTGCACCTCATGTGCACTTCTAATGTAATGCATGCAACTTTATAAACTTGATGAAAAATAATAAAAGAGAAAAAAATTCTAGATCTTTGTGGATGTTGCCTAGGGGGGTGAACCATGGTAAAACTTTGTGTCTCTCTGTGGAATGTTTCTCTTGTTTCTTCCAGTTACTTAGTTATGATGAATGATTGAATCTAGTAGAAGTAAAACATAGTGCACACTAGAATATCTATGACTTTTACTGTAGAATGAACTCTAATGAATGAACATGATTATAGAATGATAAATCTGATACATGTTGAGGTAGAAATAATGTCAGACATCCCCCAAAAAAATCCATTTCATGATTGCATACATCTGGGCCCTGCAATCACCCATAAAAGAATATTGGGTTTGACTTCATTGTGCACAATGTGTGTAGTGTTTCCTTCTGGTCTCCAAAAGGAATAGTGGTTTGTAGGGTTTTGCTGGAAACCTAAAGTAGAACTCGAGTCAACCCAAACACTCCAACACGTTGTCAAATTATGCTTCAATTTCATATGGAGCAAGACACCTTGTGTTGAATTTCCCTTTAAATCTCTTAATGATGGATTCAAATAGGAGTGCCCAATATCCTACCTTGAACAACTTATTAATATATTTATCATTTCAGCTCGCTCTTTTTTGTTAGATGAGATAAGTTTGTTGAAAATATTCTTGTCGCATCTCATTCATTTCATTCATCTTAAATATTCTCTCTTGTTGAGTTGTTTTCAAATACATCCCTATTTCTACTTCCATTTTGTAGGTTCGTATCTGTAGTTCAACCGAAAAGAAAACCTATTTCGTGTACACTAACTCATATGGGGAGAAGCCATTAGTGTTTATCCACATAGTCCTGTAGGCCCATATAACTTCTACAAGTTTTTCTAACCAATATTTCTTCTTCAATTGTACTATTTTTTTCATAATATACTCCAGAACCTTTCTTTCTCATAATATACTCCAGAACCTTGCTTTCTCACTCCACCTAGCCATTGGCCTATGGGTGATAGGGAGAATATTACCTGTGATGGATGTGATATTTTTGGGTGATTTCTTGGACTGCCTTAGATGTAAAATTCATGTCATGGTCTCTCACAATCTCCTTGGGAACCCAAAAACATGTGATAATGTCTCCAAACATTAAATCCACTACTATATGTTATGTTTCTCTATATAAGGCCTTTCCTTCCACCCATTTCCTCACATAGTCAGTGCACATGAGAATGTATCTCTTACCATTGGATGAAGGAGCTATTGGTCCCATAAATTCCACGACCCACTTTTCAAAGGGGAATATGAGGACTTGTGGATGGAGAGGCATCTCATTTGTTGGGACTGGTTGGCCTAATCTATGGAAGCAGTCACATGTTCGAACATATTTCTTTGTGTCCCTAAAAAGGGTGGGGAAATAATAGTCCAAGAAGAGGACCTTATAGGTTATCCTTCAATCTACAAAATGACCCCTACACTGTTCATCGTGAATTTCCTTTGGAATTTTGAACATTTCATCCTCCCTTGCATACCTATGAATAATCATGTCAGGTCTCATGTAGTACAGATCCCCCTTTATCCAAGAGTATGGAGCACTCATTCAGACCACTCTTATATATTATTTAGGTGATAAGTGAGTCGGTAGTTTTCCCGTAACAAGATAGTTTTGTATGTCTATGAACCATGGTGCATTAGTATAAATGGCAAAGAAATTTTCATCTTGAAACCTATCATCAATTGGAACATTCTCACCTTTCCTATCAAGTTTAGAGATAAAGTTTTCTACCTAGTTTTCTTTACCTAGTCGATCCATGATGGTAACGTCAAATTTCTGCATTAAAAACAACCATATGGTAATCCTACCATTCATAACATATTTTTTCATTAGATGTTTGATCGTTGTGTGATCTGTGTGTATAAAAATTGCATACCCCATAATATAATGCCTAAACCTTTTAATTCCATAAACTGCTAGAAGGAATTATTTTTTTGTCACAATATAATTTAATTCAGATGGAGCTACATTCTTTCTTATAAAATAGATAACATAGGTTGATAAATTCTTCTTTTGAACCAATAATACCCCTATGGAAGAATCTGATGCATCGGTTGAAATGTGGAAAGGGAGGCTCCAATTTGAGCCTCTCAAAATTGCGATCGAGGAAATATTTTCCTTGAGTAGTTCAAAAGAATTTTGGCATTCATCATTCTAGTAAAACTTTGTTTCCTTTATAATCATCTTGAACAAGGGTAGGGATATTTTTGTAAAATTTTATGCCTATAGTATTCCACATGGCCCAAGAAAATATGGATTCCTTTCTTATTGGTTGGTGGTGGCAAGTTGAAAATTACATAATGGCTCAGAACTCTCACTGTAGTCATTATCATAAAACACTTTTCATTGCTCGATGAAATATTTGTCCCCCTTCATATTTTAAAAACGTTTTTGAGTTTTCTTAGAGCTTCATCAAAAGTGTCACATATCATAGTAAAATCATCCATGTATATTTCCATGTAATCATGTAATAAATTAGAACAAATACCAAGTATCACTCACTAAAATGTTTTTGGTACATTGCATAAACCAAGGGGAAGTATCTTGTAGGGGTATGTTCCCCATGGAAATGTGAATTTCATTTTATCCTAGTCCTCCGAGGAAATCTGGATCTGATTATATCCGCTAAACTCATCCATAAAGTTGAAATAACCCTTCCTAACCAGATTGTCTAATACATGGTCAATAAAGGGTAGGGGAAAATGATCTTTGATAGTGGGCTTATTTAACTCCCTATAGTCTACACATACCTTCCATTTCCAATTTTTATTTGGAATGATTACTAAGTGTAACACCAACTAGCGATTTGAAATGGGATAAATGAAGCCAACATCTAGGTCTTTTTGTAGTTCAACTTTCACAATTTCTCTTAATGTTGGATTCATTCTCCTATTTGCTTGTATTATAGGCGTGGAGTCTTTCTGAGTGTAAATATGGTGTATAATGTTTTTGGGTGAATACAATTCATGTCAGTGTATTCCCATGAAAAAATATTATAATAATTTCTTAGTAGTTGGATCAATTTTTCTTCCTGATTACTGTTAAGATTAGAACTTATGTTTAACATTTTTAAAGGGAATATTTATATAGTCTTATAGCCTTCTTCAAAAATTGAATGTATTGGGAATACTATCGAGAAGACATAATATATCTCTTATTTTGTGAAGTTTTCTTGAAAAGTCTATCCCAGGATATAATGAATATGAGATGATTATTGCCCCCCAAAATATTGTGGAAGTTCTGCATTGGCAATATATTGATCAATAATGTTTTCTGTAGTATTTTATTTCAGATTCATGGCTTGTGTGATGGCAATAATTTGTTGAGTTGTTTCATTATTACCATCTTCATCTAACCATCATGTATTTTATATTTAAACTATTGGTTTAGAAGGAGGATATAAAATGATATGTTTGGTTTGGGTATCATGTGTAATTGTCATATTTCTTGATCTACATCCTATAAAGGCATATGTTGTGGATAACCATGGCCTGCCTAAAATTAGAGGGCTCCATCCAAGGTTGTATTTTGGATAAATAACATAAATTTATACTGGACACTCCTATGAGTCCAGTGAGATGGTGACATCTTCTATGATGCACTGTTTTTTGAGTTTAGATCTATCGACCAACTCAAACACAGTTGGCGTTGGAGCAAGGTGAGATAGTCTCAACCAATGTAAGGTGTATAATATAATTACGTTTATGGTGAAACAAGTGAATAAGAGTATTTTTAGTAGGAGTCTTATTAATAAAAATGGTCACTACTGGATTCCCTGCATCAACATATTTTTCTACAGTAGTTCTAGTAGTCATAAGACTTGATAACCTTCCTATGACTTGGATGGTTAAAGGATATTTCCTACATCTTCCAGGATTTTTAATGCAAAGGTCACAGATATTCTTAGTATATATGGGTATGTATTTTATTTCTTATAGAAGATGTATTTTGACACGTACATTTTTCAGTTATGAGACCAAATCAAACTCAGGGGATATAGTCGACTTTTCTATAGCTATTCATTCTAGAAAATGAGGTTGATCAACCTGCATTAATTTATTTTCTTAAGGGCTGATCTATGGGGATAATGGGTCCTGGGATTCTGGTTCATTATCTTCATATGGGCTAGGGGTTTCATCATCATATTTGTCTTGAATTATTACAAAGGTTTTTGGGTTATGAACCTTCCTAGATCTAAGGTTAATTGTATTTAATTCTATAGATATAATGGAGTATGCAGGGAAGGTATGCAGATTAGAACCAAGGACATATTGAACATGTTTATTGCTTTTAGGATTAGGAATGGTATGCACAAGAATTTGGGTTGGGCATGGAAGGTTTTTTGGATTAGGTAATTGAAGTTGTTCTTGTGGATTGTATTGTTGTTGAGGGGATTGAGAGGAATAATTTACATATGGATGGGTGTTGGATAAGAGAAAACAATATTACCTTCATAAGGTTGACCTCATAAATCCATCTTTAAAGGTTATTTTGATTAAGGTGGGAAGGGTTTCCATGGCATAGGTACATTCCATAATTCATTATAAGTGGAAGGAAATTGATGGGCCAAATGTAGGTGTCAGCTTCCATTTCTTCTGTGGATTCATTTTTCATAATGAAGTTGAAAATTCTTGTCCCCCTTTATACTACTTTAATCATTGAAAAGTGTTGGTTGTGGAGCCTGATTATATTCTTCATTCATAGGTTTGTTTCAGTCGTGCTTGGACCCCATTCCCTAAGGGGGGCATGTGGAGGGGCTTCCCCCCCCCACAACTGTCGTCAGGGGGGTCCAAGGGGGGGTGGTGACAATTTTTGTAGTGCCCCCCCTAGCGGGCTATTTCGGGGTAGTGCCCCCGAAGTGAAATATTGAAAAAAATTTCCTTGTAAAATATTGTAATTTCGTAGTCAATCTGAAACATTCATTATAAGGTCACAAATATGAAAGTAGAAGTTATTTTGAGGATTTTTCCCCTATATGGAAACCCTATTTTATGAGGAAATTATATTACGGCTGTGTATTTTCACGAATATTGTATTCTTAGTGAGGAGACTGTGAGAGAAAAAAGAGAAAGTTACAACATGTGTGTTTTAGGTTGCATCCCTTCATTTTGTTGGATAATAAAAAGTAATGACATGGAAATTTCTCTCGTGGATGTAAACAACACTGGGTGAACCACATATATATGTGTCTCTATTGTATTGTGTATCTTCTGTGTTTTATTTTTGCATTTGTTTTATTTTATTTCCCCACAATCTTATTTTTCTAACAACTGGTATTGGAGAAAAAGGTAGCTTGCAGTAAAACAGGGTTCTTGGTTCAAGTGGGATAAATAGCGGAACATGGAATGTTTAGGATAGAGAAATTTAATGGCCAAAACTACCAATTATGGAAGATGAAAATGGAATATTATATATATCATAAGGTTATATTCCTACCATTGGGAAGAAGAATGAATAATCCAACAACCATGAAGGATGAAGAATGGGAGGTTATTGACATAAACGAACTAGGAATGGTACAGATGATCCTACCAGCATCGATGGATTTCAATATTTCAAAAGAAAAGACAAGGAAGGAGTTAATGAATTTATTGCCTAAATTGTATGAAAAAACCTTGGCGTCCAATAAGGTATTTTTAATCAAGCGATTATTTAATATGAATATGTCAGAAGGTGGGTCTATTGTAGATCATTTGAATGAATTTAATATGGTTAATAGTAATCTAAGTTCTATAAAATTGGACTTGGATGATGATTTCAAGGATCTTCTAATCCTATGCTCATTGCTACAAATATAGACTGGCTTGCTCATGGTTTTATGTAACTTTGTCTCTATTTCAAACAGTCTAAAATTTGATGATGCTGTTGGTGTTATCCTTAGTGAGGAAATGTGATGGAAAAGAATAGGTGAGACATCATGTAATGCGTTAAATATGGAGAACACAACAAGACAAAAGGATAGAGGAAAGGTCTCAACAAACCATGGGAATTCTAGGAAGGGTAGATCCAAATTCAGACCAAGAAAGATAGAGTACTAGAATTATGGGAAGAAAGAACATTTCAAGAAAGAATTGAGAGCTCCAAACAAATAAAGAGATGCACAACTGGAGAAACACCAGGAAGCAAATGTAACAGGTGATGTGTTACAAGATGCTTTGATTCTTTCAATAGATAATATTTTTGAGTCTTGGGTAGTAGATTCATGGGCTTCATTTAATACCAAACCCCATAGGAAACATTTTCTAGATTATGTTCAAGGTGATTTTGGATAGGTTCATTTGGGTGATGATGCACCATGAAAAATTGTTGGAATGAGAAAGTTACAAATAAAGAAAAATAATGGAAACTAATGGTTGTTGAAAGAGGTAAGACATTTTGCATATCTAAGTAAAAAAATAATTTGAACAGGGAAGTTGGAAAGTGAAGGTTGTATATCCATATTTATAGATAATGCAGAGAAGGTCACCAAAGGATCACTGGTGATAGTAAAAGGAGAGAAGGTAAGTACATTGTATTTATGTACTGGTAATACTGAGTCTTATATATATTTAGCTTCTACAGGATTGGATACAACACTTTGGAATCATAGGTTTACACACATGAGTGATAAGGGGATGAAGATACTTCAAAAAAGAATTTTGTTACCATATATTAAACAAATTGATTTGGATTTTGGTGCACATTGTGTTTATGGAAAACATTAGAGAGTCAGATTTCTCAGAGTCAGAAAAGAAAAGAAGAGTGAAAGGTTAGAGATTTCCCATACATCTGTATGGGAACCAACTTAGCTATCATATCTTGGTGTCTCTTGTTATTATGTTAATTTTATTGATGATGCAACTAGAAAAACTTGGGTTTAT
>CBVK0100919756.1:0-17550 GCA_900067695.1 Picea abies | reverse complement strand
GCTAAAAATGTGTTTACAACTTCCTTGAAAAATCCTTCATCATTTTCCAAATCCTTCTGCAAATATTCTTTGTAATTCTGTATTCTAGAGGAAAATCTAGCAATACTTTGGGCAAGCTCCCAAATTTCCTGAATTATATCAATCCTTTTTTGTATGGAATCAACAACATATTTTATTACAGCTTGCAATAAACTTGATGAGCCTTTGTATTTCGTACTGATTTCAGGGATATCCTCCAATTCAAGTATAGGTTGAATATAACTCAAAGGTTATGGAAACAATGTTCCTCGTACCAAAGAAACTTCTAAGTATTTTGTTATTTTCTTTAACTCCAAATTATCTCTTTCCATTTTGTCAATTTATTGTCTTAATGCATCTGCAATAGCTCCATGAAAGTATGCAATTTTAGATGGTGCTACTCCAGCCAAGTTAATCGAATATTTCCATCATTTTGATGACTTCTTATTCTTGGTATTGAGTTTTTATAACAATAGTTTCTTGGTTTCACGATTTTATGTCGTGTGGTGTAGAGTGATAGATTCCTCTTCAAATATTTTAGGATCTCGGGTCATTATAACATTAGAAATTTATCTTGTATATAACAACCTTTGCATAGACCAGGGAGGTTCTTCAATGATCTCATACATGTCCATTGCACGGGGACTTTCTTGGACTTCTTGTGTGTTTATTTCCATCAATGATATATTTATTTTTCTTTTTATAGGAGTGTATGCAATATGTGTTTTCTCAAGACTTTTCCTTGCTGGGTTTTTATCTCCACCATTATCTGAGCCTCCAACTGATTTTTTCTAATATCCATTCCATTGGTTATGCTCTTCATTCTGTTGGAAATACTAAGAGGGGGGGTGAACCAATATTACCTCTTTTTAAACAATTAGCAAGTACTTGGTTATTTTATTAATCACCATAAAGATCAACAATGTACTTGTATTTAAAATCAATTATATAAATATAATTCACAAGAATTACAAGGTTTTATCAAGAATAATCTAAGATAGTGAGGGATGCCAATCCTTTTTAGAGCACCAACTCTAGGAGACATGAATCCTCTTCTTCAGTGCACCAAACCTAGGAAGCACTAACTCCCTTGTTTTAGGGAACCAACCCTAGGAAGCACCAACTCCCTTGTCTTTAGGGCACCAACCATAGGAAGCACCAACTCACTTTTATTCACACTTAACTTAGTAAAGGATATGAATACTTCCTTACGCCTCCCTTCCACCCTCACTGCATAAGTATCATCAATTCTTCTTCTTTGGACTCTGCTTTTGCTTTTGGTATTCTTATCTGGACTGCAGAGACACTTCTTCTTCACCGTTATTTCTTGCTTATATAGTCTTCCAACTGGTGTGAGTATTGAAGCATTGTGTCCCTTTATTTGGACCATTGCACCTCTTCATTTAAATTAACAGTAATAACATTTGTACTTTAATTAAAAATTAATATCTGCCTCTATTTTTTTCACGCGTTAACGTGAAAGATTTTCAATTTAGTAAGATGTTTTTTTCATAAATCGATCATAGTTATGGATTGATTTATTTTAATTCTAACCCACACCTTTTTATTTTATTCTTTATGCTTCTGTTGCATCCCTAGTTCTCCAATAGATCAGATTTGATATTTTTGATTAGATTTCCAATGCATTGGATGTATTTGATCATTTAATATCAATCGAGACAAAATCTAGATCTTTTTTGGTTCAAAGTTTCTTCCTAACAGAGGAAAAATTGTTCCTCTATATGTTAAATTCACACAGACGCACTTTCAGGACCTCTATTCCATATGACCATAGGCATTGACTAAGCACTAAGCCAAACGAGTGCTTAATAACTTATCAGGATTGACAGTCAAATTTTACTTGCATGTTTGAGATGGACGGTTCTCGTTCAGTTCAGGACTTTGGCGTTTCGGGACTTAGGCTTTTGCAGTCTTCCAACTCTTCCAGAGAAATTTTTTCTAAAGGGAGTATCAATACTACCTGCTTGATAAAATTCATATTCTAAGAGCTGTGACCGTAGACTTAGGTACAAAGGAGCTCTTGCTCTTTGGGTATTTGACTATTTGTGACTTTGGCCATCAACACTTTGGGTAGTTTTGCTAGTAGGAGAAGTTGGATATCCCTGAAGGATGTACTCCCATAGTGATGTAGCTTGTTGATGTCACTATTGACATAGCACTAGCTAAGTGGATTCCATGTGTCGCCATAATTTGTTAATTTTACAGTCCTTATGTGCCACATCAACCTTGACACTTGTCACCATTTGATTGGGCCACGTTTTATATTTGTCTTCTGCCACATGTCTCACTTCATGGCTTTAGTACTTCATGGCTTCGATATTTTTGGCACTTTTATACTATCCTTCGATCATTGACGAAGTGTCAAATAGATCTACCACTGTAGATTTTAACTATCTTAATCCTATGGCCTTTGTTTATTTTGAAACTTCTGGGTTCATGAGTTCTTTCTTTCTCTGAGCTGCTTATCGCTGGAGTTGGTCAACGTTGGAGTTGACCACTTTCTTTCTTAGCACGCTTTGAAAATTTTCACTCCATATCAACGGTTAATGAGATTTCCTGATTTGACGGTCGACGAGAGTTCATGATTCCGGGGCTTCAACCTTCGGGTAAACTTACCTGTTTTAGACTCCTTTTTGTTGGAGTGGTCGATGTCAGAGTTGAACACCTTCTTTCCTTTAGTGTGATCTGATGGTTCTAATTTTTTCACTCAAGATCAATGGTTGATGGGATTTTGTGACTTTGGGGCTTCAAACTTTAGGTAAAGTTACCTATTTTGAACTCTTTTTCGCTGGAGTGGTCAACATCGGAGTTGACCACTTTCTTTCCTTTGTTGTGATCTAAAGGTTCCAATATTTTCACTCAATATCAATGGTTGATGGGAGTTTCTGACTTTAGGGATTTGGCCTTTGGGTAAACTTACTTGTTCTAGACTTCTTTTCACTGGAGTGGTCAACGCTGAAGTTGACCACCTGATCCAACGAATTGTGTTTCTCTCAAGGATATCTTATATCAATGGTATGCATGATTTCTCTTAAACCGAGACTCTGGGATATTATGGCTTACACTGTCCTTCCACTAAACTCAATCGGATGGTCGAGAATTCATTCAAAGTCCCTCCTTGATCTAACAGATGGAGAGATATTCTGAAGCTCCTGCTTCAGATTTGATGGTTGAGATTTAATCCTTCCCAACCTTTAACTTTGCCTCGATCTAATGATCCTGGATTGTCCCAAAATAAGAATGAACATCTCATGTGTGTAATATCTTCTAAGCTTCGATTAATGTTCTTTCTTTTGAGATTTGGGTTTATACTAGATTCTTCTGCACCCTGTTGACATCAATGTCAATATCGTACCACTGTGTGCAACATTCTCCCCCTTTGGCATTGATGGAAACCTTTTCTTTGAAATATTTTTATTTCTGCTACTACTCAATTTCCTCCCCTTTTGACAACAATGATAGAGTGGATATCTTTTCTCCCCCTATGGAAATTCTCCCCCTGACCATGTGCCCCTTTTCTCCTGATACAATTTTTATGGTTTTAATGAGGTATGTGAATTACTCCCAATTTTTGTTGAAGATTTTCAAAAGTACTCCTAGGAAAAGGTTTTGTGAATATGTATGCAATTTGTTCTTTGGACATGTCCACATACACTATTTTAACCACCTTTTGGGTAACCCAATCTCTTAGGAAAAGGTATTTTGTTGGAATGTGTTTGGTTTTAGAATGCATTAATGGATTTTTAGAGATACTTATGGCATTATTTTAATTAATATTAATGGGATCATCATATCTTATTTGTAAATCTTCTAATGTTTGCTTCATCCAAAGAACCTCTATGCAACAGGATGCAACAACAATGTATTCTTCCTCTACTGTGGATAGTGATGTGGATGTTTTTTTCTTACTTATCCATGATACCAAACATTTTCCTAAAAACAATGCTCCTCCACTGGTGCTTTTCCTATCATTTATAATACCGGACTAATCTAGATCAGTGTATGCAGTTAGATTGAAGTATTTTTCTTTTGGATACCATAATCCAAGTTCTAAGGTGCCTTTAAGATATTTGAATATTCTCTTTACTTCTTTTAAGTGAGTTTCTTTAAGTGAGTATTTAAATCTCCCTATGATTCCTACAACCTGCATGATGTCAGGTCTTGTTGTTGTTGAGTAGAGAAGACTTCCAACCATTGATCTGTACATATTTTGGTCCACTTTTGGTGAATCATCTTCTAGGCTTAGTTTACATCCAATGATCATGGGAGTAATCATAGTTTTACTATCTTCCATTTGGAATTTCTTTAACATTTCCTTGATATATTTGGCTTGGGAAACAAATATTCCCTTTTCTATTTGAGTTACTTGCAAACCTAAGAAGAAGGATAGTTCTCCTAGAATAGACATTTCAAATTCTTCTTGCATTTTGGTTGCAAAATTTCTACTTAGTATAGTAAGATTACTTCCAAATATTATGTCATCTACATAAACCACTACAACAATTATGTTTTGATCCTCAATTTTGATGTATAAGTTGTTGTTAGTAGTCCCTCTCTTATATCCTTGTTTTTGCAGGTATTGATCAAGCCTTGAGAACCATGCTCTGGGGGCTTGTTTAATACCATACATGGCCTTTTTTATCTTCCACACATAGTCATGGTTTTATGTTAACATGAATCATTTTGGTTGCTCAACATAGACTTTTTCTTCTAGTGTTCCATTAAAGAGTGATGAATTGACATCCATCTGATAGATTTTGAAATTTCTGAATCATGCAAATGCAAGGAAGAGTTTGATGACCTCAAGTATTTCTACTGGAGAAAAAGTTTCTTCAAAATCAATACCTTCCACTTGGGAATATCCTTTGCAAACTAATCTGGATTTTTTCTTTATAATCTCCCCATTTTCATTTAGTTTGTTCTTGAAGATCCACTTGGTTCCTACCACATTCTTGTCCTTGGGTCTTGGAACTAGTTCTCAAGTTTGGTTCTTTTTTATTTGGTTTAGTTCTTCATTCATTGATTTTATCCAATATTTACTTTTGTTGGCTTCTTTAAATGACTTTGGTTCTATCAGGGATATCATTGCTTTTTATGAGTCAAATGTGAGTTTCCTTCTTGTTTCCACTCCTGCATTTTTATCTCCAATAATCTGACTTTTAGGGTGATTATTTTGAGCTCTTTTTGGCAAGGGTGTTTCTTCATTGTCTTCTTCATAAGTATATAGTTAATTTTCCTATGTTTCATTGTCATCATCTTCTTGTTGAGATTCTACATCATCATCTTCTTGCTGAGATTTTTTATCAATTTTTGATATGTCTTGGGATATGCTCTTCTTTAGTTTTAGATCATCTATCTTTACATTGGCACTTTCCACTATATTTAGTAGTCTAATATTATAAAATATATATGATTTATTATTAGGTGAATAACCTAAAAATATCCCTTCATCAAATATTGGATCAAATGTTCCTAAATTATCTTCATCATTCTTAATGTAGCATTTACTTCCAAAAATTCTTAAGTTTTTTACAGATGCTAGTCTTCCAAACCATAATTCATAAGGAGTTTTGTCATGGTTAGGTCTCAAATGAACTCGATTAAGTATGTGGAATTATGTGTAGATTTCATCTCTATAGAATTTGTTTGGAAGATTGGCCTCATTTAGCATGGTTCTTGTAGCTTCTTGAGCTATTTTATTTTTCCTTTCTACTACTCCATTCTGTTGAGGAGTCCTGGGAGCTAAAATCTGTCTTTTGATACCATGATTTTCACAGATTTGAATGAACTCTTTAGAGGTGAATTATCCTCCATTGTCTAATCTCAAACATTTAATTTTGAGATCTGTTTCATTCTCTACAAGGGCTTTGTATGTTTTAAACTTCTCAAAGGCTTCTGATTTTTCTTTTAGAAAGTATACCCAAGTCAATCTAGTGTAATCATCAACGATCAACATAAAATAATTTTCACCATAAGTAATTTTAGTTCTAGTATGTCCACATAGATCTGTGTGAATAAGTTCTAATGGTTTTGTTATGGAATGCTCTTTTGTTTTCTTCCCTCTTGACAATGTTTACAAATAGAATCTGAAGGATTAATAACTTTTGGTAGACACCTTACTGCCTCCTTCTCACTAGCTTTGATCATGCTTTCAAAGCTTAAATGTCCCAACCTCCTATGCCATAGCCAAATTTCATCTACTTGTCTTAGACAACATTTTTCTCCTTCATCTATATCAAGGATGTACAGATTGCTAGATGTTCTTAGTGCAACTGCTACTATCTTTCCAATGTCCTTTTTTTTTTTTTTTTTTCTCACATTTATGAGAATCAAAGGTGAGTATGTGACCTTGATCACATGTATGACTTACACTTAGGATATTAGGTTTGATATTTTCTACTAGAAGTACATCTTCTTCTTTGGTTTTATTATTTCATAAACTGATAGTGCCCTTTCCTAGTATTTTGGATGACATATTATCTCCAAAGGTTACTTTTCCTTTTCCTTTCTTGTTCAAATTGAGAAATTTTCTTTGAACACCAGTCATGTGTTTGGAACATCCACTGTCTATATAACAATGACATCCTTGGTTTCTCGCATATAGGGCTGCATTGCACTCTGTTTGTGTTTTCTTCTGTACTTTTTTATTATTGAGAATATTTATCTTTTTTTCATATTTTGACAATCTACATTCACTAGCTTTATGACCATAGTTGTTTCATTTGTAACATTCAACATTGTAGTCTTGTAAGGGAGAGAAGGGGTCATAATTTCTTCTTTTTCCATTATCCTTATTATTTTTATATCTTTGAACATTTCTTGGATTGTACTTTCTATAAGCTCTACAATGTATTGCTTTATGTCCAAAATGTTTGCAGGAATAGAAATAACCAAGGAAGATATATTGATTTATGTTTGAGGGATTCCTTCTGATGATTCTATTCTTCTTGTCATCTTTTTCTTTAGTAGGAAGTGCATATTTATGTTTATTTGGGATAGTTTTCAATGGTATTTTTCTTGTCTTGTTTTGTTTTCTTCTTATGAGTTTCTTAAGAACATATTTATAGCTGATTTTGTCATTTTCTTGTTCTGTAGAGGGATCATATCCTAGTCCTATCTTATCGTTTGATTATCTCTTACTACTAAGAATGTTATTCAAGATTTTGAGTTGTTTTCAAACTTAGACTGAATATCTTGTTTTTCTAGTTTCCCTTTTAGTTGAACTATTTCATCCTCCAATATCTTACATATTTGTTGTTTTTCATTGAGTTCTTTATTAAATATTTCTTCTTTTCTTTTGGTTTCTTGGAGTTGAGTTTTTAGCTTAATAATCAATTGTTTTGACTCACTAATGGTTTTGGAAACTTCCTTTTCTCTTGATTTAGTAGCTTCTCCAATCTCTAGAAGTTGTTCCCTTAGTAACTTGTTTTGTTTTTTAGATTTTCTTAGTTATTCAATTGCAAAAATGAATTATTCCTTGAGGTTCACTTCTTCTTCATATTCTGAATGATTATCATCTTGAGTTTTTATTCCCATAAATAGAACTGTTGGCTCCTCTTCTTCACTTTCTTCGAATGAGCTACTATCTTCTTGGGTAAAGAAGATTTTCTTCTTGTTGTATAACTTCCTTTTGTCTTTGATTTTGATTTTCTTCTAATATTTGAAGGTTCTTTCATCATCACTTTCCTCCAACTTAGGATAGGGACATTTATTGGAAAAGTGTCCAATTTTTCCTCATTTGAAACATATTAGAGGAATATTTACTTTGTATTTCCCAGTCCCTTTCTTGAGTTTTTTCATGAAGTTGGAAATTTCTTCATCAGATATATCTAATAACTCATCATTGGTATTTTTCTCCTACCTCATATATGTTTTATATGCTTTAAAGGTTGTTTCTCCTTTTGATGGTTTTCATCTCCTTGTTCTCATATCATATGATGCAAAAAATCCATGAAGCTGATATACTATGAGTTTTTCCAGTTTTGGACTATTTTCAATTGTGGAAATCTTGGCATCATATCTCATAGGTAATGACATTAAGATATTTTGTACAATAGGTTTATCGGTATGTTCATCTCATGCTGCTCTGAATGAATTAACTACCTCATATACCCTATGAAAGTACTCAACAATGTTGTTTTATTCTTTCATCTTCAAATTTTCAAATTGAGCTCTATAGGTTTGTAGTTTGGCTTCCTTTCCTTTGCTATCTGCTTCATATACAACCTCCAATTTGTCCCATTTTTCCTTAGCTGAATTACAATGCATTACATTCACACATATAGAATTTGTCAATCCTCCTAGAATGGAATTAACTTCTCTTGAGTTGTCATTGTGAATATTATTTCCTGCAGCGTCTATGGGTGGAGTAGTTGGCGCAATGTAACCATCTACAATAGATTCCCAGACATCAAAACCAAGAGCCAACATGTAACTTTTCATTCTTATTTTCCAGAGAGAATAAAAACCTCCATTGAACAATGGTGCTTTGTTGGAAGACATTCCCTCTTGCTGATCCATTTCAAGATCTACCTTCCAATTATTAGAATGTTGTTGAAGGCACTAGATTTGATACCAAATGTTGGAAATGCTGAGAGGGGAGGGGGTGTGAATCAATATTACCTCTTTTTAAATAATTAACGATTATTATGTTATTTTATTAATCACCACAAAGATCAATAATGGAATTGTATTTAAAATAAATTATATAAATATAATTAACATGAATTACAAGTTTTTATAAAGAATAATTTGAGATAGTGAAGGACACCAATACTTTTTAGAGAACCAACTATAGGAGACATAAATCCCCTTCTTCAAGGAACCAACCCTAGGAAGCACAAAATCCCTTGTTTTAGGGAACAACCCTAGGAAGCACCAATTCCCTTGTATTTAGGGCACCAAACATAGGAAGCACCAAATCACTTTTATTCACACTTTACTCAGTAAAGGATATGAATCCTTCCTTGCTCCTCCCTTCCACCCTCACTGCATAAGTATCATCAATTATTCTTCTTTGGAATCTGATTTTTCTTTTGGTCTTCTTATATGGACTATAGAGACACTTGTTCTTCACCATTCTTTCTTTCTTATATAGTCTTCCAAATGGTGTGAGCATTGAAGAATTGTGTCTCTTTGTTTGGACCATTGCACCTCTTCATTTAAATTAAATTAAAAAATCATATCTCCCTCTATTTTTATTCACGCATTAATGTGAAATATTTTCAATTTAGTAAGAGGGATTTTTCATAAATTGATCACACGTATGGATCAATTTATTTTAATTCAATCCCATGACTTTTTATTTTATTCTTTAAGCTTTTGTTGCATCCCCAGTTCTCCAACATATCATATTTGAGTTTTTCAATTAGTTTTCCAATGCGTTGGATGTATTTGATCACTTAATATCAATCAAGACAGAATCTAGATCTTGTTTGGTTCAAAGTTTCTTCCTGACAGAAAAAAAATTATTCCTATGTATGTTAAATTCACACTTACGCACTTTCAGGACCTCTATTCCATATGACCATAGGCAGTGACTAAGTGCTAATCCAAACAAGTGCTTAGTCACTTATCAAGATTGACAGTCGCGTTTTATTTGCATGTTTGAGATGGACGGTTCTCGTTCATTTTGGGACTTCGACATTTTGAGGCTAAGGATTTTGCAGTCTTCCAACTCTTTCGAAGAAAATTCCGCCAAAGGTTGTATTAACACTTCCTTCTAGATAACCTTCATATGTCCAGGAGTTGGGACCGCAGACTTAGGCACAAAGGAGCTCCCACTCTCTAGGTATTCAAATATTCGTGACTTCGGCCTTTGGTGCTTCGAGTAGTTTTGCTGCTAGGAGAAGTTGGATCCACAAAAGATGTACTGTTGTAGTGATGTAGCTTGATGATGTCGTTGTTGACGTGGAACTAGCTGAGTGGTTTCCACGTGTCACCCTGATTTGTGATTTTTACAATCCTTCTATGCCACATCAACTTTGACACTTATCACCATTTGATTCGGCCACATGTCTCACTTCATGTCTTCGAGAGTTTTGGCACTTTTATACCATCCTTCGATCATTTCCAAAGTTCCTAATACATCTACCAATGTAGATTTCCAACTATCTTAATCCTATGGGCTTTATTTATTATGGAACTTTAGGGTTCAGGAGTTCTTTGTTTATCTCAGCTCCTTATCCCCGTAGTTGGTTAAGACTGGATTTGACCACTTTTTTCTTAGTGCGCTCTGACAATTTTCACTCTAGATCAACGGTTGATGGGATTTCCTGATCTGACGGTCAATGGGAGTTCATGAATCCGGGGATTCAGCCTTCAAGTAAACTTACCTATTTTAGAATCCTTTTCACTAGAGTGGTCATCACCGAAGTTGACCACCTTCTTTCCTTTCATGTGATCCGACGAGTCCAATGTTTTCACTCCATATCAACTGTTGATGGGAGTTCATGACTTCGGGGCTTCAAACTTCGGGTAAACTTACCTTTTATAGAATCCTTTTTTTTCTGGAGTGGTCAGCGTCAGAGTTGACCACCTTCTTTCCTTTAGTGTGATCTGACTGATCCAATACTTTCACTCCAGATCAATGGTTGAAATGAGTTTGTGTCTTCGGGGCTTTGAACTTCAGGTATACTTACCTGTTCTAGACTCCTTTTAACTAGAGTGGTTAGTGCCGGAGTTGACCACATGATCCAATGACTCATGTTTCTCCCAAGGAGATATTAGATCAACGGTCTGCATGAGTTATTTTGAACCGAGACTTTGGGATATTGTGGCTTACACTTTCCTTCCACTAAACTCGATCGAATGGTAGAGAATTCATCCAAAGTCCCTCCTTGATCTAATTGTTGGCGAGATCAGCTGAACCTCTTGTTTCAGATCTATCAATTAAGATTTAATCCTTCCCAACCTATGACTTCACCTCAATCTAATGATCCTGGATTGTCCCAAAATAAGAATGAACAAATCCTATGAGTCATATAGTCTAAGCTTCGATTAATTTACTTTCTTCTAAGATTTGAGTTTATACTAGATTCTTTTTCACCCTCTTGACATTAATGAAAATATTGTGCCACTATGTCCAACACATTCTTGATGGAGTGATTCTTTGATATGTTGTTGATGAATTTGGGTTTTGATTTTTTGTTTCTCTACCATGTTGTGTGTGTCCTTCATTCTTACTATTTACTTCACCTGTGTCATTTGAATTTTTGTAGGTTGCTAATTCTTGGAGATCCAATTTATTTCCACCACCTTCTTGAAATTGTTCAATTCCGATGAAGTGTGAAGAATACCCTAATAAATACATATGTGTAGTGAATTTGTTGTCTGGATCAAAACCCTCAACAATTTTTGCTTCCTTCAAACCCATATGTTCATGATGCCATGCCAATTCATTTAGGTGATTTATATGCTTAACAATGTAACTGTCAATTTTCCATGGTAGGGGTATAAATTGTCTTTTCCTTTTTTCATGGAAGAAGTGGGCCCAAATCTTCTATTTCCTGCATGCTTCTCCAAAAAAGAGTTTATCTTATGTATAGAATGGTAAAAACAAAGGTTTCTCCTTACTACCAAATATTCTAATTGTAGTGAATTCTTCAGGAAATTCATAAATCCCTTTTCCAGTGAGGAAGGAGGTTTCTTCTAAGGATATCCTTGATGTGCTCTGTCCAAATATTAACCTTTTGAATTCTTAGATGAAATTGTTGTGAACTGGGTAGAAACTGTGTTGGGATTTATGTCTATACAAAATTGAATACCATGCATAGACTGATTCTATCTTAAAATTTGTAGGTTTTCCCGAGGAAAATCTTAAAAAACATGGCTGCAATGGGAAAAATGAGGTAATAAGTCATATATAACTTTTGAGTCTTTTTGAGGTTATTTAGCTGGAAAGAAATTTCACTTGAGATGAGATAACCCCAATTGATGATAGATTTTTCATGCAGGAAATGATGCATAGAATATATAACATTTCTTGTTACAGACATAGTAGATTCCAAACCGAGAATGCGAGAAAATAGCCAAGAAAATTCTTTGTATGGGTATTTTATCGAATTTACCTTGATTCTAGAAGTATCGAGGTTATAGATTGGATCTTCCAAATAGTTTCTCAATAGGTTGTTCCCTCCCTTGTGCTACTTCATAATGAATTCATCAGCTTCCTCACTCTTGAATCACATAGTTGGTGTTGGGAGTCATAGCATTTTAGAAAATGTTGAAGGAGCTAGAGAAATGGGTTGATGACCTTGCATTTGAATTATTTTTCATTAAGAGACAAATTTATCTATGCACCATTGAAAAATATATTTCATGTCAATTACTTATGAAACACATCCTACCAATGCTCATCCTAAGGTCCATATTGGGTTCATCTTCTTCTCAGTCGGAGAAAGAGACTTTTAGTACTTATATGCCTTGGACCACTAGAATTGTTTATCTTCACGACCCAGTGTGTTCAATGTATCTCTACAAAACACTTCCTTCTTCTTACTTGACATCTTTTCTATATTTTACAAAGGTGACACTATTGTCAATACTTATAGGTTGACATTTTTTATTTGATTAAATTCCACCACATACTTCCTTGGTAACTCAATCAATTGTAGATCATGATTTAAATTTCATTAGTTGTCATGAGAATTGGATTTATTACGACCCTTGATCAATGTATTATGCATTAAGAATGGAATTATGATTTTATGAGTGGTAGATGATGTGGAAAGGGTAATAAATATGATGGGAAGTGGTGATGTGATGGTATGATGGATGGAAAGTGTTAAGTATGAAGGTGAAAAATGATGTATGGGAAGTGATAAGTGTATAAGACAAAAATGTAGAGTTGTGGGGTTGTGGACCTAATTGTTTGTGAGAACATATTCAAGAAACGGTAACAATGCCCACATTGAGACTGTGAAATGGTCAAGTGTTGAGAGAGACACAGACTTGCAAACCTATAAATATAGATACAAGGAAGAGCAAGGAGGGGTAAGAAATTCCATTCCGAAATTAAAAATATGGTTAAGTATGAAAATAAGTGAAAAGTGGAAAGTGAATGCATACCCATGGACTTGTGGAATTGCAGAGGTGGAGACATAAGAAAAATTTGAGGGATGGTATGTAGCTCCACATCCACATTTCTTGAATTTGAATGAGTACCAAAAGAAAATGGAAAAGGAAACAAAGAAAAGTGTTTTGGTGAGTGCGGGGTTGAGGATATGGTTAATTTAAAAAAGTTTAACAATTGTTATGTAGATCTGCATCCACATTTTTTAAAAACTACCAAGTATAAAATATGGAAGTGAAACAAAAGGTAGTCAGAGGTAAAAAATTAGAGAGGTCAATAATGTAAATGTAGACTTACAGTACCAAGGGATTACAGACATGAGGGTTTGATATTCATCTTGGACCACTCTGAATTATTCAAAAAAATGACTAAGTTCTTGGAATTTCTAGTATGGGAAAATATAGGTAAAGAAAACAAGCGATAAAAAACGTAAGAAAAATCCTAAGAGTGGCCAAAACGAAAAATATTAAACTAACCAAAAATACTAATCAACAACATGCTGGTGAAGACATGTTGAGGGACCATCTCATCTCATCACAACGCAACATTCCAATGAATGTAAAGGGAAAAAATATAGATTGAACCAACATGTTGTGAAAATTACAAACAAAATATATGTATCCAAATATCCCAATTGCAACAAAAAGGACTCAATTTATTATGGTTGTGAGGAACTAGTTGTGTTAAATACTAGTTTTGTTATGTACTTGGATGGCCAGAGTTGGCATGAAGAGGGTTAGCAAAAGTCGAAGGTGATTTAACTAGGGAGTCTACTGCTATTTTACCATTCAACTAGAGGTAAACTTTAGAGATATATTTAGGTGATTAGGGGGAGTCTAATCCACCAAATTTGTTTGTTGATCACATTTTCCCCATCCATGTAGTATGGATCCTTGCAGTGAAAAATCAGCCCATGTGAGTAAGTATGTCACAAGAACAAAATGGACTTGGTGCGATAGATAATAATACTTTTTTTTAGCCATTGAGTCTAGACCCAATTAAATCAACATACTCTTATAATGTTCATTAAACTTTAATGGAATCAAGGTTTAATGGATCCTTTTTCTCTCATGAAACATTTGGTAGAAGGAAGGAAACAATTTGGTAGAATAAAGGACTTCAAATTTGAATCACATGCCAGAATTAACGCCAAAAAGTAGATTATTTTTTTAGGTGATAACAATGTCTCAAAATTGGACTTGACAAGAGTTACCCCCCATGGAATAGTGAGAAAAACATAATATTCATCAATTTTAGTAATGTCTACAACTTAGAACCCTACAGTTGTGATATGCAAATATGAGCTTGACTTGCAGATATTTGTATATGCTACATGACCACCTCTTGGTCAAATTTAGGCTAGATTTAAAGAAAAATCAAATTCTTAGACTCATAAAATATTTTGACTTACAATTTAAAAAAAAATATTCAAAAAATTAAATTAATGGAAATTAAAATCATGGAAACAACCGAATTTTAACTATGTTTTTTGTTCAATGAAAATAACTTATTCAAGTACCTTACCTACCTAACCTAACTATACACATGATAGGTTAGTTGTAATGGTACTTCCAGTGAGGCCTTGCATGCATTATATCATATCTATGGATACTATCCTCATATTTATATGCTATACAAGACCACAATGGTTTTGTTTGTACACTAAAATTTGCAGTGGTTTGTAATGACCCTAAATTGATAAATGGTTAAAGATTATTAAGTAAGATTTAATTAAGGGATAATTGCAGTTAAAAAATAATAATAAGTTAATTGTTGATCACATTTAATGACCTGTGAAATAAAATTAAAAGATCAATGAAAAATAATATAAAAATGGTGGCGTATGTAGAGAGGGATAGCCATGGATCCCGAGAAGATAAAATATTAACTCATGACGAAGGACGGAGGACGGAGGGTGGTTGTGAGGTAAATGCATGAGTCGGCAGGGAGGAATAGGGGACGGGAAGAGGGGGATGTGTGCACCATTCGACCGGGAGGGGGAATGGATGCTGTGGACTGACTGTTATGGACAGAACAAAGATTTTTCTTAGGACTTTTGGACTTGCTGTGAGCACAGCGTTTTGGCACTATGGATTTTGATCAGGGGAGGCACTGAGTTGATGGAGGTTTTGGGCATGGAGGGCTAGGATATCCATAGATATCCTGGAGCTAGGTAGTTTTCCTAGTTGGCAGGGAGGACAGTAGTTTTGGACAGTTATTTTCCTGTTTGTGGCAGGATTGATCTAGTAGCAGGAAGCAGGAAGGCAGCAGCGAGGCACATAGGCAACAAAAATTAGCATCAGAACCAGGTACTTTGTTAAGTTATGTATTTATTTCTTTCTGCCATGAAATCAATATTTATTGATAAATATGAGTTACTAAAGTTGTTGTCATGACAATCAATATTATGCTAGAAAGTTGTTGTTTTAGTTTACTAAATAAAATGTTTATGAAACTTAATGATGTTTAGAAGTATATGGGCATTACATATTGTATCAGAGCGTCTTAGTTTGAAATCTAGGGCCTAAGGGCCGAAACCCGGAGTGTTAACTCCAAACACACTTAACCTGTAAGAGATACACGTTCAGTTTGATTAAATGGGACTGATACATGATACAGTATGGTATCCAAGCTATTGAGCACGGAAAAGAGAAGTCATAATTTAATTTTATTTGAGCAATGCTGTTAATGAAGTTTCGGGTAGAATAAACACCTGAAACTGATGAAAATGTCATGGGAAGCTTCTGTCGAAGGCTTGAAACTGGTAAGATCCAATAACTACACAAATTATACAAAAAAAAATGTAAAAGACATTTGCAAGACCTTGAAAAGGCCTACTTTACCTTGAACTTACCTAAATGGGGAACTGCTGATGCATAGGCTGAAAAAAGAAATTTAGCAGACTTATATTACGCAGGAAAAGTAAAACTAGTTGCCTGTATTAGCCTCGGTGAATTTTAAATAATGTAAAAATCTCAGGAACTATAGACCCATACGAATTTTAACCTTGCCAAAATTTTGATACTACGTAATGTTTTATGCAATTAATCAATTATCCTAAAGGAGAGTCGTCTATTATGCAGGAGAACGGATCTGTGCCATCAGATCTCGGATGAAATCCCATCAGCCGTAAGATCTAGAAAAGTTGCATGGGGTTTAAGCCCTAGCGTGCATAGGAGGAGTCATCGGGAAATATGAGTCATCATGGATTTGTCAAGTCTGACAATCGAGGCCTTGTGGTTCTCAAAATCTCAAGAACAGATCCTAGCCATTGATCTTGGTAGGACACGTGTCAGCGTTCTAGGGAGGCGTCGAGATTTTACCATCGGAGATTTTAGAAGTGTAGAACTGTTGCATAAGGAAATCGTGATTCACAATTTTCTGATAGGATCGGAGCTGTCCAAATAGTGTGATGTGTGTCAGAAGATCCCGAAGAGTCGCGAATCGAGGTTTTCGGAGATGTGAGACTTGTGCAGGTTGAAATCGCGATACGCGATTTCCCGATCGGATCTGGACCGTCCATCGGCGAGGACGCATGGCATGAGATCCTAGCGAGTCAAGGCATCAGAGGTTTTGAGGGTAAAGAAATTGTGCAACCGGAAATTGCGATCCACAATTTCTCGACGAGATCTGAGCCGTTCGTTCACATGGGACAGGTGTCAGGGATCAGACAAAAGTCGCAGATCGGGAAATCGGAGTCCCTGAGGACAAGGAATTCAAGACATCGTAAGTCCCGAAACCCCAAGAGTCAATCAGGACCGTCCACCTGCATGGATAGGTGGAAACCATCGAGAAACCATCGGCATTTGGCCCCATCGGGAAATCGGGAATCTTGGGGACATGATGTTTAGGCACTTTGAATTCACGATCTGCGAAACCCCGATGAGTGGGGGGAGCAGCTGTCGTCACAATAGAGAAGGAGGACAGAGGCCTAGTGGAGGCCAGCTGTCAGCCAACCGGAGTTCGGGATATCGAGGTTTTCGAGGACATGGAACCCTCACAACAAGAAACCGTGATTTGCGATTTCTCGACAGGATCAACACCCTCCATCAGCGAGGACGCATGGCAAGAGATCTTAGAAAGTTGGAGTTTAGCATATCGGAGTTTCCAGAGTCATTGTTATAACCCTAAAATGCACCACACAGGCTTACCTGGCATCAGGCCAACTCATGCCTCTTCCTAGCCAAAGCGATGCTGAACAAAACCTCAAAAAACCACTTAAATCAAGCAACTTGCGCCCTAACCTCTCACTGGGCGCATTGGACCACTTGCTAGTCTTCTACTGCATGCGGGTGACCATAGGCTAGCCCACTACAACCCACATTTACCTAATAAAGCAAAAAATCAGGAAAGTTTTCGTCGGGATGAAGAGATTTTTGTCAGTTAACTGGAACTCCATGCATGGCCGAGAGTTAGCCAAAAACCCTAGCTCCTTCTAG
>CBVK0100919751.1:0-14973 GCA_900067695.1 Picea abies | reverse complement strand
ATGTCATTTAAATGACTTGTGGGCCCCTCCCATGAGTAGTGCACCCTTCCTAGCCCACCACCTCATCCTTTCTTGGTCCCACACACTCCAACTCACATGCCACATCACCAATCCTCACCCAATTCCTAAGTGGTGCACCCCTCTCCTTGAGATGCTCCCTTTGGCCTTGTATTTGACACTTGGATCTCATCCAAGAGGGGTGAGTTTGCATCTCCAAGCATAAATAGAGCCTCTCCTCACTCATTTATTCACCCATCTTTGAGCTATTTTTACTCTACTGAAACTTCGCCCCATCTCTCTTTCTCTTTGCCTCTTGCTTCCATCCCATTTTGCTCTTGAGAGTCTTGGAGCAACTTGTTGCTGCAACACTCTCCTATTTGGATTAATAAATCTTTGGAGGATTTGGAATCACCCAGAGTATTCTGGTTGCATTCTTACTTATGAGGTGATATTGTGGTGTTTGAGTTTATTGTGTAGTGTTGAGTAGATATTTAGTAAAGTAGTTTACTTGAGTAGATTAGCAAAGAGTATTATTTTTGGTTTATATATGTTGGATAGCTAATTGTTTGAAGTATTTCACATTGTTAGTTTATCCATACACATTAACTACTTCCATGCTTCACGATTTGTCTTGATTTTTGCAGGTTTACCTCAAGGGATTGTTGGGAAAGCCTCAAGAAGGAGTCTTCCCTCAAAGCCCTCTCAAACTCCTAGCTTTACTTAGTATTATTTTCTGCTCACATTCCATTTATATTTCAGTTTTATAGCCATCTTGGATAGGTCATATAATTACAATTTCATTTGGAGATTTTTATGTAAAAAATTTCTGCGTAAAAACCAAAAGATTTTCTTAACATTTTTGTGTTGTGCGACATTTCCAGCAAGCATTTGCTTGTTGGATTTTGCAGATTCTTACCAGGAACAAGGGAATATGATGCACAAAATCACTCTCACAACACCCCCAAAGAGCCTCCACTATTTGGGTAATGAATCTGTTCTTCTGTCTATTCATTTCTAGCATTGTAGCAGGCCCCCCGGAAGTTCCCTTGAGGCTTGTATTCTTTTGTTGTATTTCAGCCATTGTATTTTAATTTTGCAAGTTAGTTTATTGCCTACAAATTGGGAGGGTGATTGGCTCAGCCAACCCCCCAAAATCATTGGGCTAGGACATAGATTCATTTCAACATTCTTTATTTCTTGCCCCACTTGTCATTATGACAAGGTTGAGTGGCTAGTTTATTCTAACAATAATTGTTTAGTTTTTCTTTCCAACCCTCTTTGGCACAACATTGGTAGGCTTGCCTCCACCTTGTGCCATTGTGAGTGGTTTGCAATACATTTCAAGTTTTGATTAATTAAGTTTCCTACACCTTGGGATAGACATCCCCATATCGTATGGCTAGGATGATATTATGTTGGTTTATATTGCTTACATGGTTAAAATTTTCTAGAGATATACATCACACATATGCTCATCTTAGTTTAAACCTTTGAGGCATAGTTTCACTTACATGTTTTGAGTTTCACTACAATCTAGATAATAGTACATCTAAATGCAATATATCTATGACTAAGTAGTGATGTCTTAGATCAATCTATTTTTGGGCAAACATATCTATCAAGCTTTCATTTTTTATTTAAGTTTGCAAAGTTACTCATGGACATGTGAATGGTGTAGGACTTAGTATTCCTTTCAGCAAGTTTTTCAATCTTTAGCATGCTATCTTAAATGGGATAACACACATAGCTAAGTGATTAAATCTAAATCATTTTTCATTTTCATTGAACATGTTGTTCTTGTCTTTCATTTACATCTCTTTCTTTCAAACTTACATACATGGATGGTGAATGACATGGTTAAGTGAATGATATTTACTTTCAGCTTTCATTTCATGCTTTAGATGTTGTACTAAGCTTCAAATTCATAATCTTTCAGAGGCCATTTAAGTTTCGATTTTGGGCATAATTCACAATTTTTGGGCATCTAAAACTCATCTAAAACACTCAGAACACACCTTAAGACTTAGTCCTAAGTCATAACAATATATTAGACCAAATAGGACACCTAATTCCACCATCTTCACCATGTAAAATGGGAATTGAGGAGGGCAGTGGAAGGTGTAGGCTGGGGACGGTCTCACGGCACACATGATGCATCCTTTCTATGAAAACTCAATTCTTAGGGCTGATTGTGACAACTAGGGTGGGCCTCGTTGCCCTACTATCTTGAGCATCCAACTGCCATTTTGCAATAGGAGGAGGAGGTTTAAGTTTTGACACTTAGTTAGGAGGGTAATTAAAATCTATAAAATCTTTAAGCAACTCTTAACCACTTAGTCTTCTAGGCAATCTTCTTTTGGGATATATCTTATGGTTGTTTAGAGCACTAGATTGAAAGCACATACATCTTTTATCTTTCATGCAAGTCTATGGTTTAATTATCTAAGTGTTAAGTCATTCAAATTGTGTTGAGCATTTGTCTTTCAAATATTTCATATCTTTGGTAAATGCTCTTTATGGTGTGATCCCTCAAGAGATAGTGCATCCCACTTGGAGGCATCTTCTTGTTGGATCTTGAGTGCTTTAGTGGTTTCCATTGAAAAATAGTCCAATTCTTATTGGGGCATGCTTGGCCTTATGTGAATGATATTAACATTTTGAATATCTTTTAATTCTCACATTTTAAAGCACTTGTTGATCCTTATCACTGGTATCTTGTGTATCTTGTTCATATTGTTCATAATTGTTGTAATATCTTATATTCATTGTTGTAAGTACTTGTATCTTTGTTGTGAAATAGTGTAATTTTGTAATACTTATAATCTTTTGTAATTAAACTCCCTTAAACATGGTTGACCCCTTGCCCAACCTTTAGGCACTAATCTTAGTTGACTTAGGGAAAAGGTCTGTCTGACATAAGTAATCTTTCACTTTGCATTTTATGCCTTAGCATCATAGGTTAGTTTTCCCCTAAACCTTTAACAAATTAAAAATAACTCCTAGAACTTCAAGTTAAATCATATCTAGTAACTAGGGTCTACCCTCCTTGGCTTCCTTAAGAGTAAGCCTGGAAAGAAGAGGTTCCAGTCAGGGTGACAGTGTGGACTGTGAACCTAGGAATTGTGCCTCCAAGGGCACACTAAGTGAGTTGGTCTTTGCTCACGTTTGCAAGTGTGTATTAAGATGACAACAGGGTGAAACAAGCATGATTGTGAAGTCATTGAAGTTCGCCTTGTGACTACATGATTCTCCATTTTTGGTAAGAGATGCATTTTGTTGTTAGATTTGATCTCTTATGTTGAAGAGTTTTTGAAATAAAAAAATGGCTCCATGGGAATTCTATGAGCAATTTAACATTATTGATGTTGAGGAATTCTTGGGTACCCAGATCACTATTTGTAGAGTGGGTAGAAGTTCTTCCGAAATTTGATGGTGATCCTCCTTTGGCCATCTCCCATTTTGTAAATTTCTTGAAATACACTTCAAAAATCAATGTTATGCAGGAAGATGTGTTGATGAGAGTATTTGTATACTCTCTAGTAGAAAAACAGTAGGCTTTGGTTAGATCTTGTAGTAGTCCAAGAGGTGTATCTTCTATTGCAGATTTCATTGAAATTTCTCTCAAGCGTTGGGGCCCTAGGTTTCAAAGATATGAAGACTCCTTACAAGTACTTGTGGCAGCCCTACAATAATAAGGAGTTCCTCCTTATCCTCTTGAAGATGATGAAGCATCTGTTGAAGAAGACAACCCAAATTTAGATGTCGAGCAGTTCTTGTTCTCAGACTCCAACATCAGCAATAATGAAGAAAACCCTATTGCTACCAAAAAGGATGTTGGTAATGAAGCATGTGATTCAGTTTCCAGAGACAAACCGTATGTTAAAAAATAAGCATGATAGAGCCTTGAACATTGGTGATTTGCAAAATAGTACATTGCATTCTCATAACAACTGTAACCAGGATGGAGATGAGTAGAGGTTTGTGTCTGTGGAAGAAATACCGTATAAAAGGCAAACTGAGAAACTTCTCCCTTTAGCTGCCAAAAATCATGTTGAAGACTTTTCATTTGTTGATGTTAGAGACATGAGAAACTTGATCCAAGAGATGATAAAAAATTTGAAGGCCTTCCAATTGTGGCTACAAATACCGGTGTCATACTAGGAACAAAGATGGCCATAGATCCTGTTGTCATTTCTAGCTCCGTAGCATACCCAAGTGCCATAAAAAAATTAGGTACATGATGGCCCATATTTTTCTCAACCAATGGAAAACGGTTGGCAAGGAGAATATGACAAAAATCTTATGCTCATTGATGATCTAAGTTTAGTCGCATTACATCGTCTTCTTTCTTCATCTGAGATTGAATATAAAGGGCACAATGTCCTCAAAATTGACACCATTGAGGAAGAGGTCTAAGAACTAAAATATGAAGAAAATCCAAATCTTCAGCAATCCTACAATTTCAGTTTTGACAGGGATAGGTCTTTAGGGTTAGGCTTTGATTTTTTTATGATCAGTTCTGGTGATGATTGTGATGGATATGAGGACAAATCTATTCTCATGAAACAAAATGAACACAACAGGATCCTATACGTTGTTCTCGTCAATGAAAACTACACCAAGACAGTCATTAAAGAGGTGGTGATGTGGAAATAATTTGAGGTTCAAGAGATGATTTTTTGTATCTCTAATTTTATAATTGGTTGAGCCATTTAAACCACCAATCTGCTACCTAATCCAAAGCAAAGCAAGAGTGAAACCTCCATTGTGCATTTTGGCATTTCCAAGTCTATGATAAAGAAGATGAAGGTGAGATATTTGATCTTGACATAGAAAATGGAAGCCAAAGGGTTTTGCAATCTTAACATAGCAAATGGAAACACTCCCTCAAAATCTTCTGAGATTGAAATTGTTGATGAGATGGAAGTTGGAAAGCAAGAGGAGGTAAATGAAGCATGTGAAGCCCTTGGATTTTGGCCTAAACACAACAGTCACAGGTCTATTGTGTGAAGTTTCTCCATCTTGGATGGTGATGATGACAGAAATAAAGGCAAATAGATGGTTGATTGGACGTTGTATGTGTCTCTTAAACCTCATAAAATGGAAGCAAAGGATCGCCTCCTCTATACCACTAATGTCAGCATGGAACGCAAGGTTTCAAATCATGTAGATGCAGATTTATGCATGGATCTCTAGCAAAGCACAAACCCTTGGCCCAATTTAAATCTCATGGATGATCAACATTGCACATTAAACCTCAATGGACAACTTCTTTCTCAATTTCTTTTTGATTATGATGGGGAAGAACATAGGATTGTTCTTATAATAGATTTAGTCAATGACCGTGTGCTACTATGATTGCTTTGAAGACAAAAAATTTCACCTTTGTAGTATGGCCAATGGATATCTATGCACACCAAGTCAACACGATTCTGGCCACATAAAGATGGTCTCAGAAGGTGCCAGTAATGTTCACTATGATTGCAATGGAGAATATGATGAACCTTTTTCGTATACCGAGAAGGTGATAGATGGGAAAGCAGATGATGATTCTCAATATGAAAATGGAGAATAGAGAGACCAAAATTTTTGCGATTGGGATGGAAGCATAGTAGAAGAACCATAAGTTGAACATGTCCACTATGGTCACTCAGATTGTAGGGATACAAATGAACTTGGTGTTGCAGATGAGAGGGTTTCTACGTCACTTAAAATGATGAGTAATTGCAAAAGGCCAGATCCTATATATACTTTCTAGTGGGAAGATATATTACAATATACATTTTCACATGTAGGGTAGCTGATTTGTATGTCTCACTACAAGTATTTGCAAATGCAGCAAATAAGAATGTGTAAAGATCTGAAGCACTTGATTTGTTATAGCTTTAACACTGATCTTGTTGGGAAAGGACCTGGAAGTGGATTTTGGGCTCCAAAATGGAGAATAAGTTTGTTTTTCCTGTGTGATATAGTACCACTGCAAGAAAGGTGGCATGGAAACTTGCTTGCATGATAGTCTGAAGGTCGCCATTCAAAGGGAGTAAAGAAATTCGTGATCAACCAAAGGGTTAAAAGTCATTTTTACTTGGAACTTAGAGCAGTTGTCATGCATGATTTTCTTGATGCAATACCAAAGGCATCTCTCACACCATTTTGCACCATTTGAGTGAAGCTTGGCAGTATTGGAAGGAAAACATATCCTAAAGATGTCATATGGTTTTTAAATCTTAATAGGTTTTCGTTGTTATATTTTTTTTAAATCTTCACTGCTATATAATAAATTAACTACTTTAATGGTGTTTTCTAATACTCATTAATAAGGTTAATTAAATCTTCAGTGCAATATATAACATTAACTACTTTAATGGTGTTTTCTAATATTCATTAATAAGCTTACTTACTTTAAATGATTTTTTATATTCATTAATAAGTTTTATTAACTATTTTGTTTAGTTGGAATACCAGTGGATGCATGGAATTTCATCCCATTGATGACTACTTAGCTAAGCACAAGTAACTACGATAAGGGGAATGTGCTACAAACTTCAATAAACAAGGACAAAGCATGATTCGAAATATCCATGTTTGTATGAGGTTGCTTTGTGAATAGTTTGGAGATTTTCCAGAGGATGTGATACATGAGATTCCACTGAATCAATTCTACCTAAACTACGATTTGAAACACTAGTTGTCTTACCTAAGATGTTAAAATGGAAAAGTTAGAAGTCATTTAGGGATAGTGTTGTTTGCAACCATAGTGATTGCTAAGTACTCAACCTCCTAGTCTTATTCACCAAAAAGAAACATTATAAACCAACAAAATCTTTCAAGACAAAAGGATGTGAGTAGTTTGGATAACAAAATATGGAGGAGAGATGGACATGAGGAAGAGTTAGTTTCCAATGATAAATAGACTATTGATTGAATCAACTATCACATAGCCAATCGATATGGAGAAAGAAAGAGGGAATCAACAAAAGCAATTGGTTAAACAAGGACTTGATCAAGGTCTACCAATGCCAAGTGAGGATGTGATTCTTTGTCGTGTAAAATCAAAAGCTGACCAGTGGACTAATGTTGTTCATTATAATCGTAAACATATTTGATGGTGCAATTGCGGACAAGACAATCTGTCAAAAAAATCTAGGAAGGCTCACACATCTTTGGCTAAAAACAAATCAAGAATGGCAACATGATTACTTGAAAGATGGTCCTTATGTAACACCTGAAGAAGTTGTGGCCATCTATACCACTACAGTGCATTGGTTGGAATCAAGAAAATTTATGCCCATTCCTTTTCCACCACCATCATATAAGCATGACACCAAGCTCCTAATATTAGCGCTTGAAAGATTGAAAGAGTCTTATAGTGTTGCAATTTGATTAAATCAACAACAAAGGGAAAAGTTTGTTCTGATCAAGCAAAAATATGGAAATCCACATGAGGTGTTATTGTGTATCAAACATCATCTTCTTAGACATTGTGCCTTCAAAGAAGTGGGCATTGAGTTTATAGACTTGTATAGCTATCTGCCCCCCCTGTATGAAATTGAACCACCAAATTTATCTCTATCTTCCATGGTTATTACAGCTTTAGAAGGCAGAGGTGATAAAGGTTTGAGTTTTGTATCGAACAGTTTAGAGGTAAACACAAGCCCTAGCCTAAGGAATGATTGCAATAAAAGCACAGTGATGAGTAAACCACCCTCTCAAAAATCTTTGGGGAAGCTTGCATAAAAGGTCATGAAATTTTCAGATACCTTCACACAGTATCATCATAGAGTTTTGTTTAAGGACTACAATAGTGGTATTTCATTCCCAAAAAGTTTGCAAGTGGAAAAATCCTAGCCCAAAATGACAATGGATGAAAACCAACATTTTGTGATCATTAGGACATCGAAGCACACACAATTAGGCCTGGTCAAATTTTGTATTTTTGATAAGCTGATCCTTTATATGACAAGAACTATGAGGACAGTCCTTACAAGATTTGAGGGAAAATATGGTGTGAACATGTAACACCCTATTTCCCCCAATTTGTAATTAATCATAAAATAGGAATTTCCATGCTAATGCATGAGGAAAATGTAAATGAATTATTGTTTGAGTTGCCAATAACTGACTGTGGGGGTGAAGCCTTGAAATTACTGGCCATGATATCACTAGAGGAAGAATATGAAAACTATAAGAGAGGGTTCATTATGACAAATAACCCCAAATTTCCCTTGATGAGGATGGCAACCTCCTTCGAATCCCAAGGAGAGAAATGAGTTAATGAAGAAAGGACCGGTGGTTGAATTATCAACCACCCCCATGAATGGAAACATGGGCTGTCAGCCCAAAGTACCACAGGGACCTACATACCTGAGCTTCCTTCTGAAAGAAGGAACATGATAGGTCAACAAACCTTCCAAGGTAAGAGGGATACACACGGGAGAGGAGACACCATACAAAAAGAGAGCGTAAGCTCACAAGGGAGATTGACAAAGCTCTCCAACGAGTCACAAACTAAAGGCTGTGAGATTGATTCCGAGGAGCATCTGAGAAACTTCACCGAGGCCACAACCGAGAGAGAGAAAGCTCTAGGTTACAGAGAACAGGAATAAAGCAGAAGTGGAAATGGAGGAAGATCCCTTGAGAAGTGTGAGAATTCCATGTCGATATCATGGCTTGGCATGGGGGTGGTCATAGTGCTAAGAATGAATTCCTCTGTGCCTATGGTCGGGTGGAAGGACGAACACCCACAGTTAGTTGGTTGGCAGCAACTTGTAATAGATAAGTGATCTCCTACCCTGTGTAATTTATCTGTAACTGTGTATGAATTGGCTATACTGTGTATGTTGCAGGAATTGTGAATGATTTCTTAATGGATATACTCTATTCCTTTTATCACTGCTTGGTTGTATAATTAGGCTAGTAAGAAATCATATGGTTAGGATATGTTTTATACTCATAAATACTTGTGTCCTGTAGTGGCATAAGCCAGAGTCACGAACTGTGTGTTCATCGACCGTGAACATAGTTTCATGTATGCATCTAAACCTTCCTAATCATTTTGAGTCCCTTGGAGGACGAAGCCTGTTAAGCCCAGAAGAAGAGTGCAAGGCTCTTAAGTCCTTCATAGCTGATGAAGCTCAGGAGGGATAACACTTGTAGAGTGTTCCTTAAACCAAGGTGGATTGAAGAGGAAGGGACAAAGGTTCGAAACCTTGGGAGACAAAAATTATTCAAGGACTGGAAGTAGCGAAGGCTCCAAAGGAAAAACCGTCGATCATGGCTATTGACCCAAGAGTGGTCTGGACCGTCAATCCTCTAGAGGGAGATTTCGACGTTTCGGTAGTCAGGGGTTTGAAGGAAAGAACCTTACAACGTGTGAGTCACGAAATCCCGAACTCTTCAAAGAGGAAATGAAGTCGTCCATTGTAGAGGAAGCATGGTGAGAGCTCAACATTTCTCTGACTCGTAGAGCAAGAAGGTCAAAGAACATACTGTTCGAACTCACGATGTGCAAAGTCACAATTTGATCGTCCGTTAGGTGGGGACTACGTGGTTGACAGGTGGTGGACACATGTTGCCCGGGAAAGAGTCAACCCATTGTTGACTTATCGTGTTTCAAGGTTTTTAAGGGTGAAGAAGTTGCACCTTGATCTCTAAGGTTGCGAAATGCCGAGAGCCGAGGGCTTGTGTGACGAGCGACAGTGACACAGCTTGTAAGCAGAGTACAATGGAGGAGACAAGTGGCGTGTACGCGTCGATTTGGCAGAGTCCACGTAACATTAACCTTTCGCATCTCGGGGATTTGCAAAGGAGGAGCACGAGGGCTCAACACTCCAACTCGTGAAGTCACGAGTTGCGAGTAGTGCTAGTGTTTAGCCTAGCCTACAGTTATATGTAGTAGGTCCTAGTGAGGAGGGAACTGTACTCATATCACATCTTGAGTATCGACGTTTGGAGAAAGAGGAGTCGAGAGCCTTGACTCTCCAACTCACGAGTTCTGAAAGGTGCTTGCGCTAAGGCCAGGTTGCGATCGCTTGGAGGAGGATAAGGGAAGGGATGGTCTGCGCTAGGCCCCGTAGAAATTCAGGGATTATGTCCCTCAAAGAAAAGACAAAAAATAAATAAATTTAGTTGCCATAGTTGGTGTGTGACAAATTGGTATCAAAGCATGGTTACAACACTTGGCCTTCTTGGTGTTAGGACCACACAATGTACCTTTTTGCCCATACTTTTTGCCACTATTACACTCTTGATCACCCACATTTAAACTCATATTATCACTTTATCTTATCATTCCAAAGGTATACAACGTCCCTTCTCATTACTATACGTTTAATCTGTTTTGCATAATATTTTACATAACTCTCGTACTTAACCATTGATTAGAAATGTATAAGTGTTGAAACAATTCAAACTACAGATTATCATTTGAGGCCTGTTGCTAAAACAACAATTCACATAAGTTGTTACATAGTCCATGGTCGATGATGCTGAAACACAGAAGTTGTGACATGGTCGATGATGTTGAAACACAGAAGCTGTTACATAGTCCATGTTGGACGATGCTGAAACACAAAAGATGTTACACAATTCATGATCTACGATGCTGAGGAAGCTGTTACACAGTTCATGGTCACGATGCTGAAACACAAAGGAAGCCGTTACACAGCCCAGGACCAATGATGTTGAAACACAAAGGAATCCATTACACAGTCTGCGATCAACAACAACTCACACAGATTGACTAACAGTTGCATCGTAAGCCAAGCACCAACCATCGTTGCTACATGAGAAATGATGAAACAATCAAGAGCACAAATCCCGTGGCTGAAACAGCTCGCGATTTGCGGTGCCGAAATAGCATGCATCAACAACAAGAAACTGTCACTCCAGCCGTAACAACAACACCTCATTCAACACTCGTAATAGCATTCTGTTGTGGGATACTAGGATGTCCTATTCCGATTTAGAAAAGTCGATCTGACTAAGAATAGGACTCAGATATACATCTGTAATTTTTGATCAATTGTATCGAAGGAGTTCCCTCTTTAAATAAGAGGAAATCATCATTCGAGAGGGGGCCAGTTTATGTATTAAGAAAGCTTCAGAGAGAGGGACGTACTTCATTTCTAGATTGTAATATGATACCTTGATAGATGAATAAAAGATTGTTTTGAGCATCCTTCTCTAGCCTTTTTGTCTCAAGGGAATCTTGTGAGAAGGGAGGGCCCACCTTCTTCACAAGATTCACCCAGTAGTTTTATAGTGTGTTAGTGTGATTCCTGTTTGTGCCTTGATTAGTTTCTGTTTTGCTGAAACACTACTTTTTATGAATTTTTCTTTGCTGAAACACTACTGAACTCTGTCTTGTTAGGAACTTTGATTTAGTGAATGTTACATTGTTTTCACGAAGTTCATAATCATTTTAATTAGCAATATTGTGTGATGGATGTATAAGTGTGCTAATCAGAGACTGGGCTAAAGGTTCCTGCTTAAAGGAAGAAATTAAAGGGTCCTGTTCTCTGTTAGAAGTAGTCAGCTTTCAACTATTTTCATGAGTGTGCTAATCAGAGACTGGGCTAAAGGTTCCTACTTAAAGGAAGGAATTAAAGGGTCCTGTTCTCTGTTAGAAGTAGTCAACTTTCAGTTATTTTCACAAGTGTGCTAATCAGAGACTGGGTTAAAGGTTCCTGCTTAAAGGAAGGAATTAAAGGGTCCTGTTCTCTATTAGAAGTAGTCAGCTTTCAATTATTTCCTTAGGTGTGTTAATCAGAGACTGGTACTAAAGGTTCTTGCTAAATGGAAGGGATTAAGGGTCCTGTTCTCTGTTAGACAAAGTTAGCCTCCTATGCATTAATTCTTTCATGAAAGTGTGTTAATCAGAAACAAGGTACTGGAGTTCCTGCTTGGGAATAGGCTCCTGTTCTCTGGTTACAGAATAGTTGTTCTTTCCTGTTGTAGTTGTTATTTTAATGTGATCCAGGATTCTTTAGATAAATCATCTCTTTAAGCTTTGCAATAGGTAGGTTTCTTTCCTGTAATTCGAGTCAAAACTTCAGTTTATTCAAGGCAAGTGTGATTAATATAGTTTCCTCTACTACAACTCTAGGTTGCTTTTGGAATTGAGCATATATAGTGCGTGGTTATATTTGAAATAAACAGACTTCCCTGGGTTGACAATTTATGTAGCACTTGATTGTTTGAATTGATTAAGCAATTATAGTGACCAACATTTTGGCGCCGTTGCCGGGGAAGGTAATTATAGATTTCAAAAGAACTTATGATTTTTCAGATACAAAGATTGCATGAAAGGACACAGAAACCCCAAAGATACTGACCCTATAGGTGGCAAGGGAAAAGGAAAAGGAGGAAGAAAGACTTACATTGACGAGATTATATCAAAGTCTGAATCTGCTTCTCAATGACCAAACCTTCGGAAACAAAAGTCCCAGCCTTCATTTCAAGCAAACTTTGAAACAGGGAAAGAAGTTTTGAGTCCTGAGACAGTCCATAAGCTAGTAGGAGACATTGAGGATAGAGCAAGCACAGCAGGGGAGCAGACAGAGGAAAACATGGATGAGTACAATGAAGAATTGCATCACGAAGAACAGGCAGGTCCTGAAGGAGAGGTAAATGATGAAAAATCTTTCTCCACATTAGGATTTCCTATAGGCGATCTCCCTAGAGGAGTAGCCCCCATGAAAAACATTCCACTCTCAGCATTACCTAATTTTCATGGTTTGTCTTCAGAAGATCCTGATGAATTTCTTTTTGAGTTTGATATATTATGCAGAAGTTATGATTTCTAATGCTCAAAAATTAAAGTTATTTCCAGCAACACTAAAAGGAAATGCACTAAGATGGTTTATGAGTCTTAGAGGCCATGTAATCACAACATGGGACCAAATGAAACAGAAATTCCTGAACAAATACTAGGACTACTGCCGAAAAAGAGAAAAGAGGGAGGAGCTATTTAAGATGATGCAGAAAGAAGATGAAAATCTAGAGGACTTTGTAGAAAGGCTACAGTATAATCTACAGAGATCCAGTCACCCCAATGTAAGTAAAGATATTCTCAAAACTATATTATTAAAAGGAGTAAGGGATGACTGTCTAGATATGCTGAATATGCTTGGAAAAGGGGACATATCCAAGGAATCATACGATGAAATTGTCAATTTATGCAAAAGATGTTCAAGAGGAGCTTCAAGAAATAGATCAAACAACAGGGACACCACATTTTCAAGAGTCCAAAAATCAGCCAGTGGGGGAGAAACAAGAGCCGAGATAGGTAATTTACTTGAAGGTTTTAAAACTAAAATGTTAAGCTCTTTTTCCTCACAAATTGACACCCTGCAGATTAAGAAAAAGCAAGCAGAAGCAGAAGCAGCCCTGTCCATCTTTTGTTCTCAATGTAAAGACAAGCACCCATGAAGGGAATGTCCATTAGACAAAAAGCCAATCTGCACCATCTGTGATAAATATCATGATACCCAACAATGTCTGTCTTTACCATGGATCAAGGCAACATTACAACCAACAGACGAAGAAGCTAAATCTGTCTATCTGTTGACACAAAGGAGGAAATGTCAATCGCAGGGACAAGGTATGAATCCTAACATGCCATTTTCATATTCTAATCGTTGGAATAATTATCCTTCTTTCAATCAAACGAATTACCCCCCCTATAATCAAATGCAATACACTAATCAAATGAATTACCCACCCATGCAACAAACTTACCCACCCATGCAAAAAACTAACCTACCCTTTGTTGATCCATCAATGTGGACCCCTTGGCCTCCACAGCAACAACAACCATATCAGAACCAATGGAATCAAAATTGGAGAGGACAACAAACCCCCTTTCCAAAATCAACTACCTTAATCGCAAATCCTGCAACCACTCTCCTTACCAGTAGGTACTTCACCGAACAATCAAATGATGAGACCCCAGCTACCTGTACAACCTAATCCTAACCCAAATATTAAATCTATGTAGTGCATTGATATTTATAACCAGCCTACACTTTCTCTTCTCCCTGCGCAATGCAACGATATTCATTTACGATTTGGGCGAATAGTGGAACCTGCCATAGCTGATGTTACCTCTTCTAATAAAGAGGAAACAAAGGAGCATGATGTACCTAAAGAGGTACAATCATCCTCTAACAATGCTGCTGAAACAAAAAAACCACCATTTCCTGAGCGTTTAGCCTTAACTAAAATGCCCGAGCCACTAGCCTTCAATATTCTAGGGGAATTACAAAAGTTATATGTCAAAATTCTTCTACTACAAGCACTCCGAGACGTACCAATCTATGCCAGGATGATGTGAGACATTTGTGTTAAAAAGCCTGGTAGGAAAATTAAGGATCCCCTTACAGTCCATGTTATGGGAGACTTGTCTACACTAATGTCAAGTAAAACTCCCCCAGTTAAATATGGTGATCTCGGCCACCCTACCGTTACAATACAAGTTGGAAAAACGATAATTCCTCGAGTCCTGGTAGACCTAGGTGCTGTTATCAATATCATGACTCTGGAAACCTTACAACTGCTACAATTGCAAAATGAAGTCAGAGACACCCCAACTATCCTAGAATTGGTTGATCGATCCACAATTAAACCAGAAGGAGTCATTGAAGACCTCAGTATCTCTGTGGAATCCTGGAATTATCCAGTTGACTTTACGGTACTACAACCCAAAACAAAGTTGGGGGGCCACCCTCTAATTTTGGGTAGAACTTGGCTAGCCACAGCAGATTCTTTTATCAGCTGTAGATCAGGTTCAATGACAATTTCAAACGGTTATGAAACTAAACAGCTTACCCTCTACCCTCATGACACACCCCTGATTAATAATGATAATTCTGTATGGGTAGATTTTGATGATCAACCTACTCAACCCCTTTTGACTATCGGACAAGCTCTAAGCTTGAAAGACTCCACCGAGGATGAAGTGATTAATAATTT
>CBVK0100919749.1:2618-26315 GCA_900067695.1 Picea abies | reverse complement strand
CCTATGTTTAATGGAGATGCCAATACTGAAAATCTAGATAATTGGATCCAATAGGTTGAAGTGTATTGTTCTGTCTAGCATATTTATGAAGAGGAAGTTAAAGTGCAACTCGCTTCTCTTCGGTTGGAAGGCACCGCTCTCGTATGGTGGGAGAGAAAGCTTCAAGACAGAAGTAAGTGTGGTAATCTTATTTCCTCATGGTTGGAATTTAAATCAACGATAAGGAAGCAATTTTATCCATTAGGGTATTTACATAAAGCAATGATGGAATGGAAAACCTTAAGGCAAAGTAAAGGACAAACTGTACAAAGTTTCACAGAAGAGTTTAGGAAGAAATATCTTGCATTGAACATTCCTTTGGATTCTTATGAAACTTTAATGAAGTATATTGGCGCACTTCACAGTTACATTCGACATACTTTGTTCTTGTTTAACCCTACTAGTCTTGAAGAAGTTTGTGTGCAAGCCACTCACCTTGAGAACAGGGGGAAACATGTTCAAGAAGATCCCACAAAGAAACCTTCCAATTTCCCACAGAAGACTTTTAAGAAGTTTAAAAGGAAGGACAAGAAGACTGCTACAATGATGAGAGAAGGAGGAAAACCATCTTGCACTCATTGCAAGAAGAGCGGTCACGATGAAGAACATTGTTGGAAACTACATCTAGAAAAGAAACTGAAACCATTCAGTGGAAAGGGGAAGACAAAGACCGTTGCTACGGTACAACAAGATCTTGGTTCCGATTCAGGAGATGAAGGATATATCATAGTGGTTGGAGTACAAGGTAAATATTCTCTTCATGCTAGTTCTAGTTCCAATGATGAATCTCATGTTGATGAACGAAAGAGGAATGAGTTATTTCACATAAGAGTTGTATCTAAACATACTAAGATAGATACATTATTTGATCCGGGTCCCCAAGTAAACTTAATATATGAATAACTTGTGAAAAAAATGGGTCTTGAAATGAAACCACATCTGAAACCTTATCCTCTTGGTTGGGTATGTGACAAAGCAAAACTTAATGTCACCAAAAAATGTAGGATAAGATTTGCTATTGCTTCAAAATTGATTGATGAAGTTGATTTGGATGTTGTACCACTCGATATATGTGGCATAGTGTTGGGAAGTCCTTATCTTTGTGATAGAAAAGAAGTCTTCTTTCAACATGAGAACAAATACCACCTTACTAAGGGGGGAGTGGAATATATTGTTAGAGCTCACAACATGAGGATAAATTCAACACTTGTTAGTGCAGAGAAAATGAAAAGACTCATAAATACTAATAAGAGATATGTACTCATGGTCGTCAGAGAGAAAGATGTCGGGACATCCGACGCTTTCCAAGGGTGTGATACATCTCATAAAAATGAATTAATTGATATTTTTTGTAAGTATGATGATATTTTTTAGGAACCAGATGGATTACCTCCTAAGAGGGAAATCCAACATGAGATGCATCTTTAGCAGGATTCTCCTCTTCCTAATGTGGGCATGTACAGGATGTCATTTGTGGAGATGAAAGAGATCAAGAAGCAAGTACATGGATTATTGGATCAAGGGTTCATGGCAACTTTCATGCGTGTGATGAATGATGTATCCAGGCCTTTCATAGATGAATTTGTGATTGTATATTTAGACAAAATTCTTGTTTTAAGCGGGACATGGGATGAGCATGTGAGACATGTAAAGAAAGTATTGGATACTTTGCAAAGGGAAAAGTTGTATGTAAAATTGTCTAAATGTGAATTTGGTAAGACTGCACTTGTATACTTAGGTCATATTGTAGGAGGAGGACAATTGAAAATTGACCCTTCCAAAGTTGATGTAATTGTAAATTGGCCTGAGCCAAAAAGTGTAACCTAATTTCGAAGCTTCTTAGGCGCAGTCCAGTATTGGAGGAGATTCATTCCCAACTTCTCCTTCATAGCAGTTCCTCTACATGTCTTAACCAGTGTGAAGAACACTTTTCAGTGGGAAGGAAAGCAACAAAAAGCTTTTGACACTTTGAACGAAAAGATCAGTACCGCACCAATATTATCACTCCGGAATCTTCAACATCTTTTTGAGATCGAGATAGATGCCAGCGGATACGACATGGGTGTAGTATTAATGAAATATCGTAAGCCTATCTATTGCCACTCTAAAACTTTTAACCAAGTTGTTGTTAACTATCCTACATACAATAAAGAGTTGTATGCATTAGTCCAGAGTGTAAAGAAATGGAAGCACTACTTGTTAGGGAAGGAAACCATCATACATATCGATCACCAACCCTTACAATATCTTCAAGCACATACCAAATTGCAACAATCTCGGCACTACAGGTGGATGGGTTTTCTACAACAATTCCACTTGGTAATCAAGTACAAAAAAGGTACAAGTAATAAGGTAGTTGATATGCTTTGTAGACCTCCTATTGTTGCTTCTATTATTTTGAAGAATACTTTTTTATCTCATGATATCTATATAGAACAATATGCCATCGATGAATATTTTAAGGAAGTATATGTGAAGCTAACCCTTGGTGCACAGGTAGAGAACTATTGTCTGCAGGGAAAGTTACTTTACCATCTTGGAAAACTATGTGTTCCTACAAGTGAACGAATCCATGTAATACGAGAAGCTCATACTTCTCTTGTGTCTGGGAATTTTGGGGTAGGAAAAACTATGGCTTATTTGCAGAGGTTTTGTTACTGGCCTCAAATGAAATCAATTGTAACTAAATATGTAGATGTGTTCTACTTGTAAGCCCACTAATAGAAAATTGGGGCTATACTCACCACTTTCTGTTCCATCCCATCCATGGGAAAGTATATCCATGGATTTTGTAGGGGGTTTACACATGACCAAAGGGGGTCATGATTATTTGTATGTTGTAGTGGATAGGTTCATCAAGATGTGTATCTTGATGCCTTTTAAAAAGTAGATCACTACTGAGCGGACTGCTAATCTCTTCTTTCAACATGTTTGGGTTCACTTTGGATTACCCACATCTATCGTCTCGGATCGAGATACTTGATTCCTTGGGGACTTTTGGACTAGCTTGTGGAGAATGATGGACACCAAATTGAAGAGGAGCACAACTTTCCATCCACAGACCGATGAACATACAGAGGTGGTAAACCAAACAATGGTACTTTTGCTTCTAGGCTATTGCAGCAAGCATCCCAAGGTATATGATGAACAAATACCCTATGTACAACATGAGTACAACCGAACTTTACATTCATCCACTCATAGTTCACCTTTTGAGACATGTTTTGGGTACCTACCAAAGGTTCCAATGGACTTGATGTATGGGAGAGATGCTGATGTAAATTAAGAACGAACAGAGGATAGAGCCCGCAAGTTCATCCAGAGGATTCAATAGATACACCAGGAAGTTAGGGAACAATTGGAGAAAATTCAAACACAGTATAAAGCTCGGCATGGCAAGCACAAGGTTGATCATCAGTTCTAGGTTGGAGACCAGGTATGGCTTTACATCAATAAGGAGAGATTGAAGGGTGAAGGAAAGAAACTCAAGCCCATTCGTTATGGACCCTTCACTATCTTGGAGAAGAGAGGTACCAATGCTTTTCTTCTGGATCTTCCACCTTATATGTAGATTTACTCAGTTGCGAACGTTGAGAACTTGAAACTTTTTGAGCCTCCCATGATCATGGATCAAGATGAGGAAGTTTCAATACCATCAATTGATGAGTTTGCACCAGAGTACTTGGATTAGCTACATAAATATATCATCCTGGACAAGAGGACAAGGACTTCATGCATGGGTGATGTTGATTATCTTTGAGTAGGCTTAAAAGGCACCCATCCAAGCAAGGCAAAGTGGATCGAGAAGGACAAAGTGAGGGGACTCTTCCCTCACTTACTAATTGATTGATGAAAGATTTTGGTGGTCCCAAAATCTCTTAGTGGGAAGGTGTGATCCAAAAAGGATCCAGAGAAGGCTAAGAATAACTCAGAACTCACAGAGGCAACTCAGAACACTTAGATTTGCTTTAGCAAACAGAGAAAGGGAAAAAATTCAAATTTCCCAAAACTTAGTGAAAACGGCATGATCACGAAGAGTGCGTCACAAGATTTCTAATGGCCCAAACAGATCGTCAAACAAAGTTACGGTTTGAAAGATATTCGCGGTCAAAGTTGTGGTCAAACAGGGCCAATCAACAAGGGACACATCAGCATCCGTACTGCTGACGTCAGCAGCTGACATGGCAGGGTGATGTCATCGTATGGGATGTTGATTTCATCATGCCATGTGGCAGCACCAGAGGCTGCCACATGTCACCCGCCATTAGAATTTTTAGGGGTCCATGTGGACCAATAGAAAAGTGCCACGTGGCACCCCCAGGAGATGCCACGTGGAACCATCCAGGAAGTGCCACGTGTCATGTACGGTTGACTAGGTGTGATGTCAGCATTCAGGTGAACCAATCAGTAGATGCCACGTGGACCAATCAATGGGTGACATGTGTCATCCCCGAAACGCCCAAGGATGGCCCATAACTGAAAAATAAAAAATATATATGTGTGGGACCCCACCAAATCTGGCAGAGGTCTGCCATATCTGGTGACAACTACCACATCTATAAGCCTCCAACTAAATCTGGCATAGGTTATAACTATAGAGCTAAAACAAGAGTTGTGAGGTTTAACCCCAGGACCTCCCCACATCCAACGCTCTAACTTTAGTGCCATAACCAATCCGCCTAACTATTCCGTTGGAACATCTGTCTGACAATTTTTTTTTAAAGCCAAGTTTCCACTAGCCACTGGGGGAGAGGCACGGTCGTGCGAATGCGGGCAAATATTTTGAGGCAAAGGACTGTCATTATTGTAGGTTGCAACGGGCACGAAAATCGAGACATAGTTTCTCTTGGGCCTGGGAGTGTTAGAGCTAGATCAAGGCGTGGAGACAGTCATTTTTGGGCAATTCGACGCCACAAATTCAGCGGTGATGTCTATTTTCTGTTCTGAGCATTATTTCTGCAGCTTGATTTCAGGATGAGGTATATTTATGTATTTGTGAAATTCTTTTGCTGAGTTAATGAAAGAGCCTACCTATTTGAGAGCAGGACCCGGAGACGTAGTCCACCAGGGATGAACTCCGTTATCAAGTTTTTTTGTTCAGATCTGATGCTTATGTCTCTTCATTTTTAAGTTTTCCCTTCTTTAATGATGCACTTTAATTTATGCTCATTTAATACAATTCTTTATAAGTCACGATGAAAAGATCCCTGATCATGTTTGTGTCACAGTAGTCATCTTTGACTTGAATTGTTGAGTGTGAATGCTTACTAGGGCCAAGCATAATCAGGGTGAAGGAACTCTTAAGACGTTAAACCCCAAAGTTGGTCGTGTATCCAGAAGGAAGAAAATGGCAGAAGAGAACAAGCATGATGAACAGGAGAAAAACTTTCACATGGTCTTTTATCGCATGTCAGAAATGGTCAAACTATTGTATGGATATTACGAGAAGAGGATGAAGAAGAGACTTGATGTCCTCAATTTGACAATCATTTGGGACTTGGGTATTCACAAGAGACTTGATGAGAGGACATCATTTTGTTTACTTTTCATTTGAATGATAGGTTCTTTTTTTAATGTACATTCCATTAATGTGGTATGTTTTCTATATTCAAGAGCTTTTATAGGAAGTAGAGTACAACCATTTAGATTTTTAGTTCCATTTAGTCGTAATACTTTGCCTGTGTAGTGGTCCAATTTTATTGATGCTAGATTCATTGAGTTAGTATCATAGAATTATGAGGGGAGGATATTTGGGGACCATAAACTTATGTGATTCTTCCTTATAGTCTAATGGTGAATGTTCTTGATTATAAAGGGTGCAAGAAAAGGATGTGAGGATCCAAGAAACTTTCAAATAGATTTCATTTAGAGGGTTTGTCACTTTTGTGAAACCTATGGGATAACTGAATGAATCTCGTAGTCTAGTCATCAATGAATTCATGTTTCCTTCCACAAAAGTTGACTAATTTAGGAAACAATATTCCTATCTAATAATTATAATGAGTAACCAAGAAAACTTCCATGAATTTTTTTCAGTTGTGAATGGACTTGGCTGGTAACACCCTATACCAATCTCAAATACGTCCTTCCAATGTGAAAAGAAACAACATGCACACAACATTTTCTTCTAATTTTTTTAGAAATTGACATGCAAGTTGGCATTGGTTAGCATGTATGAATGGACTTGGGTGGTAACACCCTATACCAATCTCAAATCCGTCCTTCCAATGTGAGAAGAAACAACATGCACACAACATCTTCTTCTAAATGTTTTAGAAATTGACATGCACGTTGGCATTGGTTAGCATGTAAGAATGTAGTGGTTTCCCCTTCACCATTTAATTTTATTATGGACAAAAGATTAACCTCCTTTTCTAGGATACCATGTAATTCTCCCGAAAGTTTGAAAACATGATTTCTTACAAGCATATGGAGAGGGGTCATGAGTAGTCAATGCATTTTTAAACTAATGGTTCGGTGTAGGTCAACGTGTCAGCTTCCCTCCTTCTAGTTCCAAAATGTTCATACAAGGGACTAATCCATTTTCAACAACATGAATTCACACTAGGAAGAAACCATAATTAGACTTCACACCATTTAAAATAGGGAACACTCTAAATTTTGGCTTGGCTACTATTGCTAGTTTTTGTTATTAAAAGTGATTTGCAAATCTAAATGTAGAAGTGCATGATGCAAAATGCAAATGCAGATGCAATTGCCCAAGCTAATCTAGTAAGAAAGAAGGAAAGACATGAAAATGTCAAGTAAATTTTTTATGACGGTTTTCTTCTTAAAACTGCCCTTCACATGATGTTTTATTTTTATTTTTGCTCGTCATTTAAATATTATATATCATATGTGTTTTATTCATTTTGATTGTAAATACAAAAGAAACACATGCATAACATAAAAAGAATTATTATGAAATTGCATTTAACATAACATCATCAAACTCCTTTATATGGAATACAACACCATTAAAAACAGAAACAAAAAAGTTTAATAGATTACCTTGATGTAGGAGCTTGCACATGGTTTGAATTTTGAAAAGCACCAAATAAGAGGCTCTAACTTCTTTCTATGCCTCAATTCCGCCTAGATCCCAATTTTTTCTATGTCTCAATTCCCCCTTGTGTGCACTTAGATTTTAAAAACGGTTAACTAGTGAACAGAGTAAAAACTTATCGTTTTGATTATTGGTAAAAAATTGTCCTCAAATTTAAGAGCAATTTTAGACGTTTACTTTTTCAAAAAATTGCTTTTATTGAAAATATGGCAATTTAATTTGAACACACAGTTGAAATTTATAGAAAGTTTTTAATGTAATTGCAAATAATTCTCACACACCTACTTTGTTTTGACACAATTGGTAATTGAAATTATTGAATTTTTTCAAGGTATTTGCAAACATGGTAAATGTCATATTATGGTTATTGTTAAATTTTTAAATTGTCCATCATTTTGACGATTCTAGGAATTAAGTGAATGTCATTAATGGCATGTAGTTTTTTAAAACTGGAGTATATGATGTAGTTTTTTAATTGTCCATCTTATTTTCTCACTCTAATTCATGCAAATCCTGATCTTATTTAAATTTTAAAATCTTCCTAATTTCCCACCTTAACATTTAACTCAACTACTATTTCAAATATTTTTCCCCCATTATTATTGCCCTTAATTTGACCACCTTTTTTAAGTTAGTCTTCTGTCACAATTAATTAATATTCTTCATCTCAATGACTATTTCTTATTATTATTTATTTTCCGTGCTTTCTTTTCCTCAATAGTTACTGGCTCTCCTTATTTATAAATATAAAATTCAGCTCTCCTTTCAATCATATGTGCTTTCATGTCCTTAATGATAGATGGAATGTCCACTAGAAACATTGGACGTTTCGAGACCTTTTATACACAATTTACATTCAGAAAAATTATCCAATATTACCCAATCTCGAAGATTACAAAATAACCCAACAGGCTTACAACTCTATATCTTTGCCTCTATGAGCTTATAACTCGCTTCAATTTTTTGCCAACTTATTCGACTTTTGGAGTCCAAGTGCGAGCTCTTTTCTCTGATGTATTTCAATTGTAGACGACCCAATTTCCCTTCATTAAACCCCCAGTATGAAATGAACACCTTAAATGTTTTGGGATGATCCAGGTCTACCATATAGCATCAAGACGATAAATGGAAAGATAGCATGAGATCCTTTAGCATCCCATTAGATAAAACAACAACGAAGTCTGCAAATTTATCACCATTGGCACGTGCACTTAGTACAACTATAGGAAATTGGAAAATATTCATAAAAATTATTCAATAGGGATGTGTTATTTGTGTTATTTTCCAGTTTCCCAGAAATTGATTTTTCAATTTTTATAAGAATAATTTGGATAAAATAATTGTCGATTAGATTTAGTTCCATTGAATGAGAGGAATGTTATTATCCTTTTCGCTTATTCTTTAAAACTTCACTTATTCTTTAAAACTTCACTGATCATATTCCATTGTAACCCGTTAATATATGCTACTTTACATTGGAAAAAAAATAGTCCAATCAGGCTAGATTGAATGTTAAACAATTACTTAACTTGGTCAGACCTTTAATTATTTCACTTTATGGACCTCTAACTTTCTCATGCAACTTTTAATTAGAAAACTAATTTTTTTTGCAAGTGTAGAGGACAAATGGGGATTTTAAATGAGTGGTCGAACAACCCCTTTCAAAGCTAGGTGCATAGATTTCATAACCTTTGGAGTTCAAACTGCGTTATTGGTGGGAAATCACAATTGTGTGTTTTCATACATGTGAACCTCATAATCAAATTTTAAAAGTTTTGTTGAGTTGGCAATCCATGAAAACCAAATAACCTTTTTCACGGATCAAAATTTCATTTCAACCAATACCCAAAATTGCGTACAAAGGTGTTTTTGAATTGAAAATATAATTCTTGTTTAGGGTGGATCTCTACTAGATTTAAGTTATGTCTACTCCTCTTGGATCTTTTTTATATAGGATTTTAATGTGTTAAGGGACATTAGCAAGATACATAAGCACCTAAGATATTTTAATTTAGGAAAATGATTTATTAGTCTTTGGTGCACTTTAAACCCAACACTTAGTGAAATTGTCAATTCTGCCTCAACTCGGTTCTGAGTCAAATCATGATGCATAACAACTTCAATGACCTTAGACAAAGCTACATAATACTTTCAAGTAGGTTAGATCGAGTCAAAACCAAGAGGAACTAGAGCAAAGATTATGATACATGTGATGTGTTAAATGCAAGAGAAGCAAACTTGCAAGGAAATCTAGATTGATGGAGTAACTTTTGTAAACTATCATGATTGTACCATAAAATAACAAGATCACACATGCGTTCATTCAATGTAATTCCAACTAACAACTTACAATTATAAATTAAGCATCAAAAGAATAATGTTAATGAAGCATATACTACATGATGAGGCTTGATTAAAAAAATAAAGTGGGGTCCTCAAGTTAGTTGACTTGGGGTTAGTTGAGGTTTCAACACCTTCATAAACAAATCCTCAACTTGTGAGAATCACTAGCTCATTTCCACTGCAAATTTCGATATGTAAAGCGCTATGGTGGTATTTACCTAGTAATTTACAACTCTCACAACTAGGTCATCACATTGTTACCACTCTACTAGATTTTCATCATGCCAAACGACAACCACCATACAGACTAGTTGGAAATTTCACCCAAAAATCTCATAGATATCTTCTAATAATAGGGGATATTTAAACTTTGGCACATCCTACCCAATCAACAAAGTCTCATATTTTATGAAGAGGACAATTTTCTCATCAAACCAATCCTGTAGATCCATGCAAGTGAGCTAATCCTCCATACTATGAAATTCTTGCACCTAGCATGGTTGGGTCTAAGTAACATAGACTAAATTTTGGCTTGAAATGCAAACTTGAGGTTCAGTTAGGTGTCCAACGTAAACATTATAGTCTAGCACCAACATATCAATCACTAGTTTATAGGGAAGTTCTCACCCTAGACACATTGTAGGACATTAAGACACCACAAAGACATTTACCAGGATAGAGGACACAACTCAAACCATCCCAACATTCATCCCATCATTAGCATAGCCACTTTAACATACACTCCATTACCATGGCATTCATCTATTGTATTCTCCAAAGACACAACAAATCATATCCATGCAAGTTCATTCTTTAATATCATAAGTCACATATGATAGGAAATAAACATTGTTCATATAAATTAGACATATAAACAAAATTTGAAGGGATGCCACCATTCCATTAATCTCTATCAAAATTAGATACATTGTTTTAGGACAAACATGACACCCATGGCTATAACCTACTATGCAAGGCACTACATGTTGATAGAGAGAGCCTAAAAAATCTAGTACAATCTCAACCATGGTAACCCATAGTAATGGAGACAACCTGGCATAGCAACAACCCAACTCTCAATGTTAGTGTCTTCATTTATAGTTGCATCTCTATGCAGGTCATGGATCCAAAATATGCTCTATTATTGGCTACTTGACAATGGACTTTACTCTTTGTTGCTTGCTCTCTTTTGACTCATTCAAACTACATTTACCTTTCCACCACATTTTCTCCTTGGACTGAAGAATCATGTTCCTAAATATGTATTCTCCTACTCTAGTCACCATTCCCTCTGTTCACCTACAATCCATCCTCAAAATCTCCCAAAATAGGTATCACATTCTACTTCATCCTCTACTAACATGGTGCTACTTTGTTGATGAAGTGCCACTATGACCTTTACTCAAAGACGAAGGGGCCAACAATATTTCATGTACCTTGTCATATAAAATGTGAGCTAAGCAATTATGAAACTAAAACAAGCCTAAAAACACATATAAAATTTGAATTCATACTTACCATCAATCATTATGCTTGTTTATTGCATTAGTTTATAAATTAAGTCCCTAAGTTTCCAAATAACATTATTGTGGCATGTCACAACTTAGAACGCTTTGTTCGTAATCAATAGCTTAACCAACTTGATAGACTAGTGATTCCATATATGACCTCTATATTGGAATATGAATGTATAGGTAAGAGCTAAGGCTATATAAGCATAATCAATCTACAAGTCAACTTCATACCCTTATCAATAAGCTAGATTAGGATGATTGAATTCCATTACTCTTACTTATCACTCTATTGTAATATAAACACTATTTGATTAGGTAAACATAATGAAGGAGTTGAATGTGGAAAGTTGAGCTTACATAGACGTATATGATCTGGTTCATATTAATTATACCCCTTCAAGTATGTAGCATGTACGTTTTCCTTTACTCGTGGTCCTTCTGCAACCTAGTACTCCAACTTGGTGAAATAGGGCACTAGTGGATATAGTTAGTTCATTGATTACAAATAATAGATGAAGCTTATGGCTGCTTGATGCAATTAAAAAAAACCCAATACCCATATGAAATTTGAAATATAGTTATCATCAATGGTTATATTTGTTTATTGCATTCATTTATAAGTTAATTTTCTAAGACTCATTGTATCGTTGTGGATGGTGTTATACTTGTTTATTGCATTAATTTATAAGTTATTTTTTTGAGATGCATTGTATAACTACCAAGGGTCTTAGAGAATATGCTTGTCTTGGCATTTATTTGGCGATCTCATGGAGGGTGAATTTTATTAACAAGCTCTTAGTGGAGAATCCTTCACTAGCACTAGCGCTGGTTAGTGTTATATGTATTAATTTATAATTTAATTTTATGAAATTTCTTGTATAAATACTAAAGACTCTTAGAAAAAACACTTATTTTGGAATTTCTTGGGTGAATTCATGACTCTTAACGAAGAGCTTTTCAATAGTTGTGGGCAATTCATTGTTAGTGAATTTGTATAGAATTATTTTTTGTAAAAAAACAAAATAATTAAGATTGGATGTAGAAACTTTTGAATTGCTCCATATTAAATATGTATGACTATTATTTTAACTACCTCTATGTTATGGTGGGTGGAGTGTCCACTTCAAACGTTAGATGTTTCAAAAACTCCATACACAGTTTACATTCAAAAATCTAAATCAACATTATGAAAAACTATGAAAATCCACACACTCTAAGACTATGAAGATTTCAAAAGGACAACATTTTTCTAAAAGTGTTCATGTTTATCATCATCAACATTGATATGTGATAGAAAACAAGTCATGAAACATCTAACACTCTTAAAATGAATCATTAAAAATAATTTAAAAAACAAATGAACTTATAATCTTGCCAAGCTTAAAGAAGATGAATAAAATACATAGAGCTTCAAACCCTAAGTCAATGTAAAGATATAAAGACACAATTCATATTAATCTATCTCCAAAATGGATTGTTTTATTTGTGATTAAGTGAATCTCCACGAGTTACAATACGAAAAAGAAAGATTTCAAATCATATTCTACATCTTTTACTATTTCTCCTTCACAAAACAAATGACAAATTTCATAACTATGTTCATTGCAATGGTTACTTGCTTAAAATTATAATAAAGTGATAATTATCAAAACAATTAGTAAGTTGTGTTATTTTTAAAGGGGAAGATAAGATATCAACTAGGGGAAGACCAAGATATCAATTAGGGGTGGTGTAGAGTAATAAGCCCTTGTTTGTTTAATAGGTAATTATTTTTTAGAACAAGGTTATTGGTAATGATAATCGTCCTTGTCATGTTTACATTTGTGAATAAGAAGTAGTCATTTGTTAGTGGGACAAACATGTACTCATAACATTTGTCAAATTAGTTTCTCAATTAGAAATGAGTGCCTTGCTTGATGAACATAACTGAGACTTAAAGAGAAGACAAATTAACTAGCTACACATGTGGTTACAAAAGCTATGGACATAGTTACTTGTATGTAAGTGAAGTGTCATATGCTATTGTTAGCATAAGGAAACTCAAACCATGGTAAACCATGCAACATCTGCACTATAGCATGCACACAACCCTCATGGTTGCTAAGGTAGTTATTGATAAATGCATCTTGGTTGTAAAGGTTCTTCCAAGCGATCCCTCTTGGTTGCTAAGGTAGTTATTGATAAATGCCTCCTAGAGAGAATTGATTGTACAAATTTCAATCCCCTCTAAATCACAATTGGGGAACCAATAACGTGCCTTTTCCTATGGCTCTTCTTTAGCATAATAACAATTCCAAAAATATCGCTTGTTATAATTACAAGGAATGCTTTATGTTCATAATGATCAAAGTAGTGGGAAATTAGGGGAGCAAATTTATATTTTTTTAAGGGGAATCGATGGAGGATCATTTCCAAACAGAAACAACTTTTGAGAAACAACTCCTTGATGACTCTGAGCTCCCCTTTGTTGGACAAATCAAAGTATTTTTATGTCATCCTTTAAATGTAATTTTTCTTTAGAGCATTCCAGAAATTTTCTAAAAGCATCCTTTACAATCCCCTATCTAGTTGGAGTTGATGCTCAAATCAATTTCCTTGCATTGAAGCTTTCGATGTATGGTGAGCATTGTTCAAAAGATTGAATATTGGTGAGTGGAATGGCTAGGTGCATGGTGGAGAGAATACAAGTATGAAGTTTGATGCCAAGCCAAAGAGAGGAAGCATCTCTTCCATTTTGAGAATCATATCTCGATGTTCCAGAGCCAACAAAGGTAGTAGTGAAAACAACAACAAGAAAGGTAGTAAACAAAGAAACGTTGTATGAAGCAATTGATGATGCTAATGTTCTAGTTTTAAGTTATTTTTCTTGTTCATGTATTGTAAAATGATAACATATGCTTATTGTTATGACTTAGTGAAGCATAAATGCTACATGTTATTGACCTAGAAGGAATGCTACATGCTATGAACAAAAATATGAAATCGCACGACAATGACTTGGAACTAGATTCACTAGTTTGAAGCAAAAAGTTGGAAAAGTTGGAATTGATTGCTTCTTCTGTTGTCTTTAGCTCTATAATTGATACTATGGATTTATGAGTCTAGAATGAGGCAAAGACAAGCTTACTTCAAATTAATTGCAAATGGAATAAACAAGGTATGCTTCAATTAATGAGTAAATAATGTTAATTGTAGATGCTTCTACTCTTGCATATATGTGTCAACTTTTATGGAGTAGCAATTCTCATGATGATCCAGATTTATGCAGGAACACAATGAAATACATAAATACACATAAACGCAGATATGAAGCGGAAGTAAAACTTCATTTCATTAACAACAAATGAATGAAATATGCTTACAGACATAATGAAAATAAAATAGCTCGGGCGCTGGTAGCCTATCTCTGAGAAGAGATGTGGCGGCTACTAGCCTATGAACTATGTGTTACAATGAGGCTCAAAGGCCTATATATTATTGAGAAACAATGGAAAACCCTAAACATCCAAAAACCTAACCCTAGGAGATGAAACGCCAGAATATGGGCCCGGTTGGGGTAAATTGGTACATCAATTTCCCGGGGTTGTAACTTTGGCATACTATCTTCGTTTGACACACATGATACATCGTTAGAAAGATCTATCCGAGGAATACACTGTTGAAAGAAAATATTGAGTCCGAAATGGACTCATATTCACCGCATCATTCATGCCCAAAAAATGTCGTTTAGGGCCGCAAAACGGCTCTGGAAGTTCAGGACCCGAAAAACTGCTAAAAATAGTAAATTGTGCAACAATTAAGGAAACTGAAAAACCGAAAGAAGCAATGGTGTGGGTCCAAGTGGAATAGGTGGGTGGCCACCAATATCCACCTGGATCATTCCTCCCCCCTTAGGAAGCAATGGTCCCCATTGCGTTGAGTTCCTCAATGAGATGATGAAACTTCTGTTGAACTTGGTCCCTGGTAAGCCACTTGCCATGGTGAAGGTGTTGTCCTGCTTTGACAACTTGATATACTTGGATCCTCTGTTGGCGGCTGTTCTTGATCTGTGTGTCCATAATCCAATCAATTGTGGCTTGTTCCATGCAATCTGGGTTTAACTCTGTTGGTGTGAGTTGTTTTTCCATGTCGGATGTCTCCAGTAGAGGTGGAAAGTAGGGACGAAGGCGGTCGACATTGAACACTGGGTGCAAACCAAGGAATGGTGGAATACTAAGCTCAAAGGCATTTTCCCCTACATCCTTGGTGATGGTGTATGGCCCATATCGAAGCGGGCGAATCTTGCGGTAGGGTCCAGCGAGGCGCTCCTTTTACAAATGTAGCCACACTTTGTCGCCCACCTGGAAGTTGTGTGGCACCCGATGTTGATCATGTCGCTGCTTGTACTTAGCATTGGCTCTATCCAAGATGTCATGAACCTGTTGGCAGATGTGTTGAATGCGATCAATGAAGTTGTTTTCCTTGTCATCCTCAGACTGGACATGGGTTGAATCTGCCTGAGTAGCCACAAATGGCATGGCTACATTAATGGGACATAGTGGCTAGAATCCCAAGCCCACCTGAAAGGTGTTGTGGTTGGTTGATCTATGGAGAGCCTGGTTGTAGCTGTGTTGTACATAGTGGAGGCTCTCATCCCATGTGCATGGATGCTTTGAGTTGTACATGCACAGAATGTGTACAATCATCCGGTTGACGACCTCTGTATGGCCATCCGTTTGTAGATGGAAAGTTGTGGACTTGGTGAGCTTGGTGTCCAGCATCGACCAGAGACTAGACTAAAATGTACTGAGGAACCTGTTGTCCCGATCTAAGATGATAGACTGTGGGATCCCAAAGTGTACCCACACTCGCTCAAAGAAGAGTTTAGCAGTGGCTTCTGCTGTGATATTCTTTTTGCAGGCCATCATAATGGACATCTTCAAGAATCTATCGACAACCACAAAAACACAGTCATTTCCATGCTTAGTAGAAGGAAGACCCGACATGTAATCCATGGAGATGGATTCCCAAGGTCGACTAGGGGTGGGAAGCGGAGTATAGAGGCCTTGCTTCTTGATGGTCGGTTTGGAAATGGCGCAAGCAGTGCAATACTTGATGTACTTCCCGACATCCTATCGAAGGTTTGGCTAATAGAAATACTTTTGCAATATTGCCATGGTTTTCTCAACCCAGAAATGCCTAGCGACCCGACTATAGTGCGCCTCCCAAATCATCTTGACATGCTCACTTGAAGGAACACAAAGATGTCCCAGGTGACATATCAGGGCATCCTGGAGGTGAAAATTAGGAACTTGCTTACCCTCTAAGAGCATATTGTAGGTGTGGCCAAATTCTGGATCACCTTTGTAGAGAAGTGACCAATCGAAAGTCTCATGCCCACAAGACTCAAGAGTTGAGCACCGTGGTTAGCGCCATGATATGGGGTTGGTTGAGGCAGTCTGCAACATTATTGGTACTTCCTTTCTTGTACTTAATGTTCAGATGAAACTGTTGCAGGTATGTGGACCACTTCTGATGGCGATCGTTCTACAAATTCCCTTGTGTATGTATGAACTGCAAGGGTCGGTGGTCTGCGTGGATGACCGTTTCCTTTCCCAAAATGTAATGCTTCCATTGTCGACAAACCTGCACAATGGAATACATCTCCTTGTCATAAGTGGGATACTTTTGTACTGTGTTGGGAAGTGTCTCACTGTGATATGCCACTGGATGTCCCTGTTGAGTAAGGAATGCCCCAATAGCATAGTCAGACGCATCTGCCTCGATCTCAAATGGTTGTTACAAGTATGGTAATGTGAGCACTGGTGCAGATCAGAGACGATGCTTCAAATCATTGAACGCCTTCTGTTGAGATTCATACCAAAATAATTTTTCTTTCGCTCTTCCCTTGGGGACTTGACTCAAGGGCCAAGTGATATGAGAGAATCCCAACACAAACCTATCGTAGAAATTGGTAAGACCCAAAACACTGCAGAGCTCTATTAGGGTGGTTGGGGCTGGACAATACCGAATGACATGGATCTTGGCTAGATCCACATGCACCCCCCTGTCATCAATAATGTATCCCAGATACTGAACCTGGGTAATGCCAAAAGTGCACTTCTCCGAATTGGCACACAACTTGTGTTGCCACAGTGTTTGGAGGACTTGCCGGATGTGGTGGAGGTGCTCTTCCCAAGTCTGACTGAAGATTAGAATGTCATCCAAGTACACCACTACAAATGATTTGGTGAATGGTCGCAAGATGTCATCCATTAGTCTCATGAAGGTTGTAGTGGCATTCATCAACCCAAAAGGCATGACCAACCATTCGAAAAGGCCCTCCTTGGATTTGAAGGCAATCTTCCACACATCAGAGGGTTCGATTCGTACCTGGTGATACCTAGACTTCAAGTCGATCTTGCTGAAATATTTCACCACCTTGAGTTGGTCCAGAAGATCATCAATCCATGGGATCGGGTACCTATTCCGGACAGTGATCTTGTTCAATGCCCGATAGTCAATGCAGAGTCTCCAAGTCCCATCCTTATTCTGCACCAGTATGATTGGGCTCCCACAGGGCGATGAACTCGGTCGGATGTGACCTTTCTACAACAACTCCTGAATCTGCCTCTTGATTTTATCATTCTCCAGAACAGAGCACCGATAGATCGGTTCATTGGGAAACGGTGCACCTGGGGTCAGATCGATGGCGTGTTTGACTTGACAGTGTAGAGGCAACCCCACAGGGGAGGTGAAGATGTCCTCATACTCCTCCATGACCTTATCCATCTGTTGTTGTCATGCAGAGGGGCCCTGTGTGGAGGTCGTGGCCATAGTCTTCTTCTTTCCATGAGGGAGGATCATCAGGAAAACAAATTTCCTGGTTTTGGCAATGAACTTACTGCATTGTTTTGAAATAATCAAAGAGATGGTTGTAGGCGGTGCTATTTCCGGTATCCTGTACAACTTATTGCCCAAAGTAATAATAACAGCACAAGGCCTGGACTCATACATAGCATGTCGCTTACACAAGTATGGTTGGCCTAATAATACATCAAAAAAATCAAGAGGAGCAATGTCACATAATACCTCATCCATGAAGGGCTTGATGCTATAGGGAAGGAGACATTGATGGCTTACGCGGAACTCCCATCCTTGGTGCAGCCACCCGATGGTGTATCATTGTGGGTGTGCTGTGGTCGAAAATCCCACCCATTTCACGACCTCTACTGAGATGATTTTCTTCTGGCTCCCGCTGTCGGCAATGAACTACAACGGGGAACCCTTTACCCACATCTGGGAATGGAAGAGGTGCTCTGCCTCCTCTGGATCTTCTGGTTCCTTCTTCTGGATCTTCTTGGTGGAAACGGTGGCATTAGGCTCCAAATCAATAATCTGCTTCCCCCTCTAATTCCCCTTGTCAGATTTTGATTCATAGTCGAAGCATGCATTCGATTCAGAAGCCTTTAACTCGGCTACCAATGACTCCTTGGCCCAACACTCACTTGTGTTGTGAGTGGAGCTCTTATGTAACTCACACCACTTCCTCATGTCCTTTTTTGGCTTCATGATGTTGTTCTTTTCTTGCATCTTTGGCGGGTTGTCCTGGGCTGCCCCACCTTGGCTTGGTCCTTTGTTCAGCGGTTTGGGTATACCTTTCCCTTGCTTCTGATTCACAGACCCAAAGTCTCACTTCTTCTATTTGAACTACTGCTCAATCTTGGCAGCATACTGGTATGTCGCACCAAGCGAGGAGATGTTGAGGAAATCCATTTCCTCCTGAATGTATCTATGAAGACAACTGCGGTACTTTAACACCAAATGTTTCTCCGAATCTTTGATACCCAAATTTGTGCATATGGTATGGAATAGATTCGTCAGTTCATGCACATCTTGGTCTCTTTGTTGTCGCAGCGCAGTCCATTGTATGTATTTGTCCTCATAGCTCCCCACGGGACAATATTGTTCCTTGATGGCATCTCAGAAAGAATTCCAAGTGGGTGCAACCAAGAACAGAGAGGGATCCCATTCACTTTGTTTCTCCCAGTAGGTTTCCCACCAGTCCTTGACATGGGGGGTGGCTTTAAGGAGTGCAAAAATAATCCTTTCTCGGTCGAAAAAGTCAAGAACCGAAAAATACGATTCTAGCAAATTCAACCATCTATCAACGCAATCTGCATCTATTTTCCCTCAAATATGGGAATGTCAAAGTTTACTTGTACCTTAAAAGGAGTGGCGCCTCCAGAGTGGTTGTTGGATGTAGATGTGTTGCCAGTGGGCAGTCGTTGAAGGATCTGGGCAAAGTTGTCCATCATCGCGTTCCTTTGTTTCTCGAGGGCCACCTCGAGCAATAATTTGATAGGATCTCATGCTACCTCATGTTTCTTTTCTTCCCCCATGGGAGACCGTCGGAGTTTGCGAGGTTGATATTGCAATGCTTCAACCAGATCGAGCCCTAACTCCTTATACCCCGATCTAGTTGGGGACATGCAAAGAAGGATCGAGAAAGAGAAGACTGCTATGATACCATTGATCTAGATTTATGCAGGAACACAATGAAATACAAAAATACACATAAACACAGATATGCAGCGGACGTAAAACTTCATTTCATTAACAAAAAATCACTGAAATATGCTTACAGATAGAATGGAAATAAAATAGCTCGGGCGTTGGTAGCTTATCTCTGAGAAGAGATGTGGCGGCTACTGGCCTATGAAATTTGTGTTACAATCAGGCTCGAAGGCCTATATATTATTGAGAAACAATGGAAAACCCTAAACATCCAAAAACCTAACCCTAGGAGATGAAACACCAGAATATGGGCCCCGTTGGGGTAAATTGGTACATCAATTTCTCGGCGTCGTAACTTTGGCATACTATCTCCGTTTGACGCACATGATACATTGTTAGAATGATCTATCTGAGGAATACACTACTGACAACAAATATCGAGTCCAAAATGGATTCGTATTCATTTCATCATTCATGCCCAAAAAACATCGTTTAGGGCCTCAAAACAACTCCGAAAGTTCAGGACCCGAAAAACTGCTAAAAATAGTAAATTGTGCTACAATTAAGGAAACTGAAAAACCGAAAGAAACAATGGTGTGGGTCCAAGTGGAATAGGCGAGTGGCCACTAATATCCACATGGATCATTCCTCCCCCCTTAGGAAGCAATGGTCCCCATTATGTTGAGTTCCTCAATGAGATGAGGAAACTTCTGTTGAACTTGGTCCCTGGTGAAGGAGTTGGTCTACTTTGACAACTCAATATAGTTGGATCCTCTTCTAGCAGGTGTTTTTGATCTATGTTTCCATAATCTGATCAGTTGTGGCTTATTCCATGCAATCTAGGTTTAACTCTGTTGGTGTGAGTTGTTTTTCCATGTCGGATGTGTCCAGTAGAGGTGGAAAGTAGGGCCGAAGGCAGTCGACATTGAACACTGGGTGCAGACCAAGGAATGGTGGAATACTGAGCTCAAAGGCATTGTCCCCTACAACCTTGGTGATGGTGTATGGCCCATATTGGAGCAGGCAAATATTGCGGTGGGGTCCAGTGAGTTGCTCCTTTTGCAAATGTAGCCACACTTTGTCGCCCACCTAGAAGTTGTGTGGAACCCTTTGTTGATCATGTCGCTGCTTGTACTTAGCATTGGCTCTCTCCAAGATGTCATGAACCTGTTGGTGGATGTGTTGAATGCACTCAATGAAGTTGTTTGCTTTTTCAGCCTCAGATTGGACATGGGTTGAATTTTCCTCAGTAGTCGCAAATGGCATGGCTACGTCAATCAGACATAGTGGCTAGAATACCAAGCCCACATAAAAGGGGTTGTGGCTGGTTGAGCTATGGAGAGCCCGGTTGTAGTTGTGTTGTACATAGGGGAGGATTTCATCCCATGTGCGTGGATGATTTGAGTTGTACATGCATAGAATGTGTACAATCATCTGGTTGATGACCTCTGTCTGGCCATCAGTTTGTGAATGGAAAGCTTTGGACTTGGTGAGCTTGGTTTCCAGCATCGACTAGAGGCTAGACCAAAATGTACTAAGGAACCTGCTATCCCGATTTGAGATGATAGACTGTGGGTTCCCAAAGTGTACCCACACTCTCTCAAAGAAGAGTTTAGCAGTGGCTTCTACTGTGATATTATTCTTGCAGGCCATCATAATGGACATATTTGAGAATCTATCGACGACCACAAAAGCAAAGTCATTTCCATGCTTAGTAGAAGGAAGGCCCGACATGTAATCCATGAAGATGGATTCCCAAGGTCGATTAGGGGTGGGAAACGGAGTATAGAGGCCTTGCTTCTTGATGGTCAGTTTGGCAATGGTGCAAGTAGTGCAGGACTTGATGTACTTCCCGACATCCTGTCGAAGGTTCGGCCAATAGAAATACTTTTGCAATACTACCACAGTTTCCTCAACCTCAAAATTCCCAACGACCTGACTGTAGTGCGCCTCCCAAATCATCTTGGCATGCTCGCTTGAAGGAACACAAAGATGTCCTAGGTGACATAGTAGGGCATTCTGGAGGTGAAAATTAGGAGCTTGCTTACCCTACAAGAGAAAATTGTAGGTTTGGCCGAATTCTGGATCACTTTTGTAGAGAAGTGGCCAATTGGAAGTCTCGTGCCCACAAGAGTTGAGCACTGTGGTTAGCGCCATGATAGGGGGTCGGCCAAGGCAGTGTGCAACATTATTGGTGCTTCATTTCTTATACTTAATGTTAAAATGAAACTGTTGCAGGTATGTGGACCACTTCTGATAGTGATCATTTTGTAACTTCCCTTGTGTCTATATGAACTGCAAGGGTCGGTGGTCTGTGTGGATGACCATTTCCTTTCCAAAAATGTAATTCTTCCATTGTCAACAAGCCTGCAAAATGGAATACATATCCTTGTCATAAGTGGGATACTTCCGGACTGTGTCGGAAAGTGTCTCACTATGATATGCCACTGGATGCCCCTGTTGAGTAAGGACTGCCCCAATAGCATAGTCAGAGGCATCTGTCTCGATCTCAAATGGCTGTTGCAAGTTTGGTAATGTGAGCACTGGTGCAGAGAAGAGATGATTCTTCAAATCGTTGAACACCTTTTGTTGAGATTCAGACCAAAAGACTTTTTCTTTCGCTCCTCCCTTGGTGACTTGACTCAAGGGCCAAGTGATATGAGAGAATCCCAACACAAACCTGCGTTAGAAATTGGCAAGACCCAAAATGTTGTGGAGCTCTATTAGGGTGGTTGGGGCTAGCCAATCCCGAATGAATTGGATCTTGGCTAGATCCACATGCACCCCCCACTCATCAATAATGTACCCTAGATACTGAACCTGGGTCATGCCAAAAGTGCACTTCTCCAAATTGGCACACAACTTGTGTTGTCGTAGTGTTTGGAGGACTTGTCGGATGTGGTGGAGGTGCACTTCCCAAGTCTAGCTGAAGATCAGAATGTAATCCAAATACACCACTACAAATGAGTTGGTGAATGGTCGCAAGATGTTCTCCATTAGTCTCATGAAGGTTGTAGGGGAATTCGTCAACCGAAAGGCATGACCAACCATTGGAAAAGGCCCTCCTTGGATTTGAAGGAAATCTTCCACACATCAGAGGGTTCGAATGGTACCTAGTGATATCCAGACTTCTAGTCGATCTTGTTGAAATATTTCGCCCCCTTGAGTTGGTCTAGAAGGTCATCAATCCATGGGATCGGGCACCTATTCTGGACAGTGATCTTGTTCATTACCCAATAGTCAATGCAGAGTCTCCAAGTTCCATCCTTCTTCTGCACCAACACGATCGGGCTCCCACAAGGCGATGAACTCGATCAGATCTGACCTTTCTACAACAGCTCCTGAATCTACCTCTTGATTTTTTCATTCTCCAAAACAGAACACCGATAGATTGGTCCATTGGGAAACGACACACCTAGGGTCAGGTCGATGGGGTGCTTGACCTGACAGTGTAGAGGCACCCCCGCGGGGGAGGTGAAGATGTCCTTGTACTCCTCCATGACCTTATCCATCTGTTGTTGTCATGCAGAGGGGCCCCGTTTGGAGGTTGTGGTTGCAGTCTTCTTCTTTCCCTGAGGGCGGATCATCAGGAAAATAAATTTCCTGGGTTTGGCAATGAGCTTACTACATTGTTTTGCAGTAACCAAAGAGATGGTTGTAGGCGGTGCTATTTCCGGTATCTTGTACAACTTATTGCCCAAAGTAATAATAACAACACGAGGCCTGGACTCATACACAACATGTCACTTCCACAAGTATGGTTTGCCTAATAATACATCAGAAACATCAATAGGATCAATGTCACATAATACCTCATCTGTGAAGGGCTTGATGTTGTAGGGAAGGTGACATTGTTGGCTTACGCGGAGGTTCCGCTCTTGGTGCAGCCACCCAATGGTGTATGGTTTTGGGTGTGATGTGATTGGAAAGACCAGCCATTTCATGACCTCTACTGAGATGAGGTTCTTCTGGCTCCCACTGTCGATAATGAACTGCAACGGGGAACCCTTTACCCACATATGGGAATGGAAGAGGTGCTCCTCCTCCTCTGAATCTTATGGTTCCTTCTTCTGGATCTTAGTGGTGGAAACAGTGGCATTGGGATCCGCATCGATGATCTGCTTCCCCCTATGATTCCCCTTGTCGGGTTCTAATTCAGAGTTGGAGGTTGCATCCAATTCAGAAGCCTTCAACTCGGCTACAAGTGACTGCTTGGCTTGACACTCACTTGTGTTGTGA
>CBVK0100919744.1:0-30159 GCA_900067695.1 Picea abies | reverse complement strand
CGATCTCACATAGACCACATAGGCCTACTTGTCTATGGTGGGGTAATTGAGCTCAGCTCCTTGAAGTTTGGTGCTCATGAATGAAACCAGGGCTTTGTTGTTGTCGTCATCCTTCTGAGTCAGTACTGCAGCTAGCAATTGGTCAGAGGTGAAAGTATAAAGGTTAAAGTCTCTATTGAAATCGAGACTTCGAAATACCAGGGCCTGGGATATGGAAGCTTTGATATTGTTGAAAGAATCTTTTCATTCATCATCCCACTTAAACTCAAAATCTTTTCGAATCATTTTTTGTAAGGGCTTGATGATTTCGGTGAAATCGGAGGTAAATTTCCTTACAAAATTAATTTTCCCGAAAAAAGACTGCATAACCTTCTTGTTATGGGGTAGCGAGAGTTGAGCTATGGCTTTAATCCTTTCCGGGTCTATGCGAATTCCCGCTTGAGATATAATATGACCTAACAACTTACCTTCTTCAACATCGAAGATAGTTTTCTTAGGATTGAGTGATATACCATATTTTCGGCATCTTTCAAAAATTTGAGTTAAGTGTTGGATGTGTTCCCCTCTATTCTTCGAATACACCGTTACATCATCTAAATGCACTACCATACACTTACCTATAAGTCCCTGAAATGCCACTTCCATTTCCCTTTGAAAGGTCACTCCTGCATTAATCAAGCCAAAAGGCATGCGTTTATAAGTGAAGGTTCCCCATTTGGTCTGGAAAGTAGTTTTTAATTGGTCTTCCTCTGAAACCAAAACTTGGTTGTATCCTGAGAAACCATCTAGAAGGGAGAAAATTTCCAAGCCTGACATGGTCTGTAGGAGTTGCTCCATCGGCGGGACGGGGTAATTGTCCTTTTCTAAAGCTCTATTGAGATTCCGAAAGTCTACGCATAATCAGATTTCTCCTGACTTTTTTCTTACTAGAACAAGGTTCGCTACCCAAGTGGAATGTCTAACTCGAAAAATTATCTTCGCATATAAAAGCTTCTTTAACTCTTGATACATTAGGGGTTCCAAGGATGGGTGGTACTTTTGAAGCTTCTATTAAAAAGGTTTGACTTTAGGTTTCAATGGGATGGTGTGTTGAATGATGCGGGTATCATACGTTTTCAAATCTTTATAGGACCAGGCGAACACATCTTGGTATTGTTTGAATAATTTGAGGTAGGCTTTCCTCTACTCTTTAGATATCATTTTGTTGAGATTTACATACTTTGGGTTGTCTGGGGTTCCAATATTTATAGTTTCGTGGAGGGGGCAGGAGCTACCAGTCTTTGTGTTTTTAGGTCCTTTGAATCGTTCCATTAGATCAAACAAATTATCTAGATTTGCTATCCCTTTTGGAATTGTGTGAGCCTTTGGTTTATCCATGTGTTGACCCTCCTGAGGACTAGTTTCTATTAGTTTCTCTTGGAACTCTTCATCGTCAATAGCGAGGTCTTTGAAGTTGTCTTGATTGGTCAAGAAGCTTATGATATGTTCATCCCCCTCAAAGACTTTCCAATTAGAGATATTATTAGGTACCGATGGCCCATAGAGCAGTTCTACAGTGAATCAGGAGGCTTTGTAATCTTCTAAAGGCGAGAGTATTAAGGCAGTGGTGGCTAAGAAGTCAGCAAGGATGTTCTTCGCTCTGGGGATTACAGTGATATCGAAAGCTTCAAAGCATTCTATCAGCCTCTGTACCTCCTTCTAGTAGCTCTTAAGATGAGGGGAATTGCAATGTATAGTGTTTCTCACTTATCTAATAATGATTTTCGAGTCTCTGAACACCTTTAGATCCTTGACATTAAGATCTATGGATTTCTTTAACCCTTGTACCAGGGCTTCATACTCGACAGTGTTGTTGGTGCACTCGAATTCTAGTCTACAAGATAAGAAATTATGTTTACCCTTTTGATCGATGAGGACGCACCCTGCTCCTGAACCCTCTTGTGACTTGGATCCATCAAAATAAAGGGTCAAAATTTGTGAGCGATGATTTCCATTCCAATCAGTGTTCTTCTCTTCGATCTTTTCTTCTGGAAGACCTAACACTAGGTCTTGACAAAAGAGAGAATCTTCCATTGGAATTGAGAATTCTTCTTGAAAGATCATCTCTGATCTTTGGGTAAGTGAAACATCGGACAGGAGATGAGAAAAATTGCCAAAGTGAGAATCACAAGAATAATTCCCTAGTATGGGAAAATCGGTAGAGGTTGGTTTGTTTGGGGTTTCTAGGTCAGTGACCATATGTTTCAGATATCTTTCCCTATCGATTCTGATCATGTTCTTGTATCCCTTCAGTGGTAGCCAAAGGTGTGCCCAGTCTATGCTGAAGTATCCATTTAGTTTTTCGGACCAATCTCGGCTCAATAATAGCCCATATGCCTCAGGGATATCCACCACAATAATGTCAATCACTTGCACGAAATTAGGATGAGTGGATACCCTGATCATCACATCTTTGAGTTCCCCCAAGACTTTGACCTAGGTCCTGTCCAGTTGTATGACATTCTTATCACTTTTTAGAGGGACAACACCTAATTTGTTACAAACGGCCACGAGCATGAAATTGGAAGATGCCCCAGAATCTACCAGACAATTGTGGAGATTCCTATTGAAGACTTCGAACGTTAAAAGGAAAGTTGGTACAAAAGTCCCCTCCTTCCTTCCTTCTAAGTAGGTGTTTATCGTTGGGTTTCTTGAAAAACCCGTAGAGGGTGGATACTTCTCCTGACCATCGCTGGTGGTCGGGTTTTCTATCAAACTTAGAGCTTGCAACAGAAGGTCTTTCTGTTGAGGGATTCTACATATGTCCATAACCGATACATTAGCTTTCAGCTTCTTCAAATCTTCTACTACATTGTAATCTAATTTAGGAGAATCATGAGTATGGATACTTATAAGATTTTTATTGGGAGTGAAAGGCATTCTCAGGCGATCGGGAGTTAATTTACTTTGTGAGGCACGTGTGGCATCGGTATCTCTTGGGCCGGGTTGACTCTTACTATGTGTATGTACCACCGATATCTCTGTCGATCATGCCTGAGGTTTAAATAGATCATCTAAAGACATGATCACGTCGGGATCCCATATCAGCATGGTCGTTTCTTGTGGTGGGTCGACCTCTTCCTGATCGGCAATGTTAAAGGCCGAACTGCTGGATGGTTCAGTCAGAGAGACTTCACCTAGAAAACGATTGGCCATTAAATTCATGGCATGGACCCACTGAGGACATTCCCTTTCTAAGTGGTTCTCTCAGTGGTATGTACAGAAAGAATCAGACGCGACATTCCCTAAGTCAATGTTTAGGTTGGTTGGGGGAGGTTCAATTGCTTTGAAAGGTTGGTTTCTTTTAAAGAAAGGATTATAGGGTCTCTGGCCTTGGATTCCCTCACCCACATTTCTTTTCATATCTATAATCTCATTTGATAGTTTCTTGACCATGTGTTTTAGGTCTTCTATATCTCCATTACCCTTGTCGGGAGTTGGTTCAACCGCCTTCCCCAATGGTCTAGTCAAGAGGAGTCCTCTCCTAGAAGGGGGATAGCTTTGTTTTCTCGCTAGAGATGCATGGCATTCTTTACATCCTTTCATCTGGAACTCTATCGTCTTGGCCTCTTCGAAATTCTCCATGAGGGTTTTCTTAGCGGATATTTTAATGAACATGGAAATAGAGGCCGGAAGTGCATTGGCATAGACCTCGATTTGCAACTCTTAAGCTAGTTTCACCGCGGGATGGAATTTGTTTAGGATAGTTGTGAATATTTAATTGAAATCTTTGACCCTTTCCTTTGGGGTCATGGTGTCTATGAATAATTCATCCATAAGGGCTCTCGTGGTAGTTTCTTCGGCAAATTTGTCTAGGAAGTCCTTTTTGAACTTAGTCCAGCTGGTTATGGATCCTACTGGCAAGTTAAAATACTAAGTGGAATCCGAGTTCTCAAATGTGTAGGGGAAAAGTATGCATACCACGTCTTTATGTTGAACGTTCATAAGCATGATCGTGAGAATGAACTTCTTGATATGATCTTTGGACGATCCTGAGGTTTCAGGATCATACTTGGGGAGCAACTTTTTCGGGTGTTGAGGGAGATTGTGTATTCATCCAGGGATGGCCACGGCATCCCCGACCAACCAGGGTTGGTTGTCTTGAAGTGGGACTTCCCTCTCCTCCTCTCGACCATTGTTCTCTTCCATATCTTTAGATTCGGAGTCGGGATCTTCCTCTTCTGAAAGATTGTTAGGTTTGGAGATGTCGTCGACTCGCATCTCGGGTATGAGGTAAGAGGTTCTTGGATCTCGGTGTTCGCAAAGTCTATTAAGTCTTCGATGAAGTGTACAAAAAATTCATCGGGAGTGCTGACTACTAGTCTGCTTTGTTGTTTTCTTCGAGGGAGGATGGGGGTGAAGGGAAATGCGTCGATTTGTCGGGCGTAGGCTCTGGTAATCCTTCTAAATTGATTTAGTTCTTCATGAGGGATGGTGTAAGCTATTTCAGGATGAAGATGTCCTTCCTCGGAGTGGGGTGAGTTATCTGCTTCAACAGTACTCGGTAAAGGTGGGATGTTTGTTGAATGACTAGCCATGCATGTGGGTCGTTACGAATCTATAGGTTGTTCGAAAAATCACATAACTTACATATTCATCCATTCATTCTCAGGCCCCCCTTCTAGCACCATTTCTGTTGATGGGGCTTAAATCCCCTGATTCAACAGAAAGAACCAAATCCGCCACCAAGGCCCAATTAGACTCTGCAACGTTTGGAGTGGAATAGTTCTCCAGATCTTGCAATCTGGCCAAATTATCGATGAGCTTTTGTGTTTTCTAGTGAATGTTCTTCCTTCGGTTAACACATTTTTTTCTATATTTTCTCTTAGGTGGGGCAGGTACAAGAGATGCAAGCTAGTATAAACCAACTTGACGAAGATAGGACAAGAGTTTTAACTATTGGGAAGGGGTCGAGCTTGGGATAACCCTCTACTCGAACATGCAGACAGTGATCCTATGCCAAAGGGGATTAGTAATAATACTTTAACCGAAAGAGCATCAAATTGTTGTCTAAGAAAGATACTTAGCAAAAAGAAGACGCATATATGATCAAGATCAAGGTAAGAAAAATAATTCATCTACCAAGACACTTATCACATAGCTGAGGTAAAATACTTAGCATAGGGAAAGAAACACAAGTGTAATCAATGTCACAGAAAGAAAAATAATTCATCTACCAAGACATTCATCACATAGAAGCACAATGATTTACTTTCATCATTTAAAGCAAAGAACATCAAAACATTGTACCAGATAACTTGACAACACGATTAATTTCTCTTACTCATTTACTGCAACATTCATGGAACAAGAAAGGAAGTAATTCTTCTCCAACTCCAATCACATACATCTGATTAAAATAGCTTGTCTCTGGTCTAGAAGGACTTATTAATTCATAGCAATCTCAAAATAATTATCAACAACCAAAAGAAAAGAGTTCTTACAACAACCATCGACCTTCTGACCATTGGTCGATATTCCTATTTATAATATAAAGTCTCAACAGTAATTAACGGTAAAATACAATTTGAGATAATCAAGAATCGCCACGTGTCGTCATCATCTAACAGTCTATCAACAACCCACCCGAGTTGTTTCTTGGAAAGGGTGGACTCTTTCATAATCATACCATCTAATGAAGGGTTCTTCACAGGTTTTGGCCCATAGAAACCTGTGTTGTTCCATCGAAGCTGCATAGATTACCCTGATGTCTGTTGTGTGCGCCCTATATTGTGCGAGGCTAACATTCAACTTATGAAGTATGGCTCTGGCTTTGGTTGGATGTCCTGCGAACTGTTGTACTTGCTCGAGCTTTGCATCGGTGACCTTTTCACATTATTTGACTCATGATGCATCTTGTTCAGCGCACAGCTTGATCATTCTGCTTAGGTCGATTAATATCGGGATGCCGAAATCGGGAGCTCGACATACTTCATCACTTCAGTGATTCTTTCAATTCTTCGGCAGGATCACAGGACAGTCTCTGGTCGATGATCGGGAAGGTTCTTCCTGCAATTAAACAGAAGTAGTTTAGCGATCAAACAACCCATGATCTGACATAAATAAACAACAGATCAACATATACCTGTGCAGCTTGTTGGTCTCGGTCGTTTTTAATACTTACATGATCCCAAATGCTTCCTTTAAGTGACCTTTGACAAAAGCTTCCTTTAAGTGACCTTTGAAGTCGTTGCTCCTCTTTGGTATAAATGAACACCTCAGCATGTTGTAGTGTGGATAATCAAGTACGATAGACATGAACATATAATTATCACAGTAATTACTTGACCTTTGGGAAAAAAGGGCATCGAGGATGAATTATGCGCATGTGCTCCCAGGAGGTTGGATATCGTATAGAGAAGGTTGTTAAATGCCTTCAGAACTCATACCACCAAGTGTGCCAAGCATCATTTATAAATAATGGAGGTTAGAAAGTTTAAAAAGGATTGAAAGGATCGTACTGCATGCTTTCCTGCAACCCCGATCGGCAACGCTTTCATGTTCTGGATCGCATCCATCGATTAGTTGTGGCGTGCTGAAATTTTTAAAACATCATGTCACAAGGCACGGGCATTATGCTGGTGAGCCTAGTGTCTCTCTTTGATTTCCCTATAAATCTAGGAGTTTTACGAGCAATACTTCTTATATGCCAAGCTCATATTCCCTGGGGATCTGGTTTGGTAAGTTCGTCTTGGTGACGTCCAGTTGAGTAAGCCATTTGTGGATGCCTTGAGTCTCTTATGCTTTCTGATTATGGGATCTCATTCAAATATGGGATGAGGTCCATGAGGCAGCTGGAGTGCGAGGTCTCAGCCCCAGTGCACCTGGGACTCCATCCTGTGGGATTCAAGAGGTACAACTATCTACCCGAAGGCAACGTCAGTGTCTAAGCACGGGCTTGGGGTGGTCGTAGATATGTCCAGGAGAAAAAAGCTAGAGACTGTGCCTTCTTCGGGACCAAAACCACAGAGAAGAGGATGGCCTAAGAAGAAAACTCAGGAAGGAGAGGGGGACCACTCCAAGTTTGAACTGAGTGTGCGTCCAACCCTCGAGGAGTCTGTAATTCCTATCGATCATTCAGAGTTGGTCGCTACCGAGGAGTCTGTAATTCCTATCGATCATTCAGAGTTGGTCGCTACCACTGGAAAAGGAGGCAAAATAAGAAAGGGGAGGGCCGAAGAGCCGATATCTTCCGTCAAAAATTCCACTCAGCAACTAGAGCAGGCTCAAACTGAAATAGCCGAGCTTTACCAAGAGAATAGGGAACTGCGACGTCAATTGGAGGCAAAAACCCAGAGGATACCGCTACCACAAGGTCGCGCAGGGAGCATCGTTTGGCTGCAAAGACAACTTAGGGAAGAACAAGACACGATCATGGAGTTACGCGAGGCACAATGGATGGCGATGACAACGAAGCATAAGACACCACCAAGCACAAAAGACAAACTGAGAGAGGACCAAAGCATAGGAGATATGTAGTTAGCGGGTTCTCTCCCTGTGTTCCTGGAAGTGTGGCTTAACACCTCTTTGTCTTTCTTCTTTGTAAAATTTTGTAATCTCACGGCGACCGGGAAAATTAGTCGAGTCGTCGAGGTTGTCTATTCGTATGTAAAACAAGCGTGGCAGAGTTTTTTGATTGTATATAAAGAAAAGTTTAAAAATATCATGTTGTGAATAAAACCTGTATTCTTCTTTAAATCTTTTGCGTAAAATATTAGATATTTTGGAACCATTGTTATTACGTCGCGAGTTTGTTAATGTTTTTCTTTGTAAAACTTTGATATTAATTACTACTTCCACGAGATTATTAATCATGGAAAGATATTTGGCTAATGGATAAAGGTCATTCTTGTAATTTCACTTATACCGAGAGTTTTTGAGAAAAAACTAGAGGTCACAGCTGCCGATACCGAGAGTCGTTGGAGTGATTAATTAGTTCCCTCTCCCCGATACCGAAACTTGTTTTTGGGAGTTCAACGGTCGAAAGTGTTTATTTATCTATGTGCGGCACTTACAATAGCACTTTTTTGCCGAAGCCGAAAGAATCGGCCTTCAGCAAAATATTTTTGGAGGCTATATTCATAAAAGAGATACTCTTATCGTCCGACGCTGAAGAATATCGGCACTCGACTACTTTGACTTCCAATACAATTTTCGTTGCCTTAATCTTTCGCTGATGTTGAAATTCTCAAGTAAGCCAGGAGAAATCTGGGTCGTTGGTTCCTTGATCAGTCGTGGTGTTTCTCAAGATGGTTCTTAATATGCTCAAGAGAAACTCAGATATGAAACATATCAGATAAGATGGTTATAAGGCTCAAACCACGATGAAAACAATCAAAGGTAGAAGATAAGGTGGTACCCAAAAGGAAGTGGTCGTCACAAGCACATGCAAGTACAAATAATTACTCACTCACAAGCACATGTTGAGACCTTGTTTATTCTTTTAGAGCATATAGGTAACCATAATTTTAAAAATGACAAGGTATTATCAAAGCCATTATTTTACAAAAATTATTCATATTTTTAAGACAAAGCATTGAAAATAGAATAAGAGTCTTTTAAATTAAGATGTATTCATAAAAGAACAAGTATTTTAAATCATGGAAAAATGAGTTTAGTTTTTAGTTAATAAAGCTTAAGGTTTGATGGTTACTCCATGCTTATAAAATACCTAAAGCAAAGTAAAAAATGATTTATCAAAACCAATCATTCTTTTGAAAAAGAGTTAACTATTTGCGTGAGAAAGTATTAAAACCAATTCATTGTTTGAAACTATGTTTGATGCATGCAAGGGTATCATAAATCTATGCATTGTTGTTCTTCAAGTTTCTCGTAGAAGAATTCAACACAAAGTCAATATATTCCTCCTATAAGTAGTTCACTATTCTATAGCTTTAAATATGGGAAAGCCAAGTGAAATCCCAGTGCTTTCTTTATCAAATGATCTCAAAAGAGGAGTTGACAATACCTTTGAAGCAAACAAAATTGAGGAGTTCACAATACCTCTAAAGCAAACAAAATTGAGGAGTTGACAAGGAGAGATCCAATAAACCATATTTTATTTGTGCCACAATATATAACATTGTTTATACTATAGTTTAATTAACTATATAGTGTTGCCTAAGGGCAAAAATGCCATTGGAATCTTCCTGAAAATCTACAAAAAAATGACATTATTTACTATGTTGTTTGAGTAGCATATATATGTCGGTATATATACCAGCATAGATATTTATTGGTGTATATGTCGGTATATGTCGGTATATATACCAGCATAGATATTTATTGGTGTATATGTTGGTATATATACCGGTATACATGTCAATATATATACCGACTGATATATATCTCAGTATATATACCGACCGATATATATCTCGGTATATATATCGATCGATATATAGTACCAATGTATATACCAACATATATATGCCAGTATATATGCAAGTTGGTATATATACCAATCGATATATATGTTGGTATATATACCAACCTGTATATCTACTAGTATATATACCCACTGGAATATATGCCTCCCAAAAATAGTTTCCTACCTTAACATCATACATAGATGTCCGTATATATACTAGTATATATATCGACCGGTATAGATACTAGTATATATACTGACCGGTATATATAATGACCAATATATATGTCAATATATATACCAGTATATATATTGACTTGTATATATACTAGTATATATGCCTTCCAAAAATAGTTGCCTCCCTTAACATCAACATATATACTGGTATATATACAAAGAGAAATCAACATATATACTGGTATATATACCGATATATATGTCTAGGTTCACTTGATATATGGTGACCTTGATACCAAAACTTGATCTGATTCTAGGTTCACTTAATCAAAGGATCAATTATAAGATCATTTTTATTGACTTGAATGCTTAATAAGGTGACATTGAAGTTTTTATAGGCTTGAATATAAATTGAATTAAAACTTGGATAATCAACTTATTACATCTCATGTATCATCACTTAAATCCTCCATTACTTAATGTGCGGAAATAAAGGAAAACATCATGAATATGAAATGAACAAGCACGCCAAGAGATAAGCAATCACATAAAATAGACAAGAAGTCACCACGTGATAACGGAGTTCACCCCATATGGGCTATGTCTCTAGGATTTTTCGCAATCGCTTAGTCTCTCTATTTCCTCTTTAAAAATATGCTTCTCCTTTAAAACTGAAAGGGATGCAGTCCCACTCCTGGTGATAGCATCAAAGAGGGTGTTCTTATGTATAAAGAACAGTTTCTCATAATGTATGTAAAAATCTCTCATGAACATGAGGCACTCTCCATGGACCATTCAAGGGTAAAAATCTCACACACTTGTGGCAGAATAATGAAGACTCCCGTCAATATGAAGCCATGATCATCTTTGGATTTGTTTATCAGATCCAAGCACAAACACAATCATCACACATGTCTCAAAGTTTTGAGACTTTTGACTCCAATGTTGGCTACCTTCCGACCAAGTTCCAAAACTGTCTCTCCTGCACTTAACAACATCGATTTACATGAAAGGCTGAAGAGATGAGGTTTTCTGCATTAAAATGGATTTTGTTGCCATGTTGCAACTCTCCAGACTCTTTGAAACCTGTAGCAAGCATACAATTGTTGCAACATCTCATAAATAGAATAACATCATAAAGACCATTCTTACATTGGGATTTTTTGAAATAATCTTGTTGATATGAATCTCTGATGTAGAAATGGATTGCATCATTGCGACCGTGGAAATAAAACATGTCAAATCTACTATTTACAAGTCAAAAATGGACATCGTCCATCCCAAGGCCTCTTGGGATCTTCGCCTCATAATGCATGCATGTACCTATAGTCATTACATAGTGATATGCCTTGTTCTATGTGCCATCATACTACCTGGGCGTGCACTTCCCTCCTTCACTATGCAATAAACTTATGTTTAAAAGCCAAATTTGAGGAACGAACTTAACAATGAGTCCATTTGGAAAGTTGGTAATTGTTTCTAAGTTAAGCCATTTGTTAGGGAGGTCCCAAGGTCAAACCCATAGCGCACCCCCCCCCCCCCTTTGGCATCCATTCCAACTTAATTTTAAATATGGTTTTCAACAACCATATCATATCACCCTTATTTAACCACTTAACCACCATATTCTATACAGTATGGATCTATGCCATAACCATCACATGTTTTGGAAAGTCCATCCAATATAAAAATCCACGCCACTTATTGATAAGACTCATGCATTGAAGAGACCCATCAGATGTGGTCAGACTTGGTTAACACGTTGCTGCCGGAAATGGGATACGTCAAAATTCATGTCAGATTGGTGGATGGTTACGCCAGAGTTGGTGATGTATCTAATCGGAATTCAGGGGATCCATTGGCTTATATAGTAGGATCTCATCACATTTTGTGGGATCTATTGCACGAGCCAGCCACCATCCGGTCAATGACCTTTATATATGTTTTCTCAATAATCGGTCTCGAGCCCTCTTTGGGCATTTCGAGGGTGCCTTGTGGCACCCATTGATTTGGCCATGTGGCAACTTCTCATTTTCCACTTCTCGGTACAATCAACTGTCAAGTGTCCCTTCTGTCATGATGCCATGTGTCATGTTGGTATGGCACCACTTTTTGCACTATCCTTCTGCCACGTGTCATCTCCTGGGTGGTGCCACGTAGCACTTTCCAATAGGCCCAAGTGGCCTCAAAAAATGACAAATCTGATTTCCACGTGTCAAAATCTGATGGTTCCATGTGGCATGTCGATTTCATCAATGTAGATGTTGATGTCACCCTATACAGTCAGTTGTATGGACACTGATGTCACCCTGTTGACTTTGACTGGGTTGACCACAAATTTGACCAGCCACATCTTCTTCGTTCTAATTCTATTCGATGAGCCTCTTTTGTCGTTGGAAATATTGCAACAACTTCTTCGAATTGGCACTAGTTTGACTGGATTCTGAGAACCTTTATTTTTTACCCTTTTCTATCCTCTTGGACCATTCTGAGCCTCCTGGAACATTTCTAGGATTTATGGATCATATCTTGAGTCTCCTATATCATACTTTCCCTCTGAAATGACTTTTGGACCCCAAAATTATTGCATTATGAGATTACAAAATGTCTCTTGGAGTTACAATAGAATCCTAAACCCAAAGCTACCTCACAAAGCCTAAACTATCACTATGTTGCATAAAGAAGTGATGTTATACAAGTCATCACTTTTAGAAAAGTTCCCTTCTATGGGGTCTTAGAAGAAACAAGTGATTTACAATAATGTCCAGTATCAACTGACTTGAATTTTTTTTCCATCCTTTCAGTCATCAAGAAGAATGGGTCCTTCTTCTCGAGTTGTCCCTATTTTGGTAGCTAGCCTTCTTCCTGTGGTTGGATTCCTTTCTGAGTTGCTTCGTCAATTGGTTCCTCAATAGGTGCTTGCCTAACCTTCTTTTCCTTCTTGGGACGCAACTTTGGATGAAGGGTCCAACATTTGGTTTCATGTTGTCCACCTTTCTCGCAATGAATGCAATAGTTTTTCCTCTTCAAGGTTTTCTGGCCCTTTCTTTTCTCCTTATGTGGAGAAAGGTTTTCAAGTCCTAGCTCCTTTCTAGCCACCATGACCTTCCTGTACAAATATTTTCTTTTACAACACTAGTAAAAAACATGGTTATGCATGCCACAAAACATCCAATGTTTCCTACGCCATAAGCTTTGTTTCACATTATCAATCCGTTCATAATCAAAGGGAACATTAGAATATTAAGCCTTTTTATACCTTGATGGACTATATCCGGTGTTGGAATCACGAGGAGATATTTCCTTATCTCTCCCTCTGGAGTACTCATCCCCCCTTGGAGATGACCCACAATCACGATCATGAAATGATGTGCTCTCAACCTGCACTAATTCAGTTCTGTCACTTGAAGACTTGCTTCCTTCTGGGGTCTTGGAGTTTTCTTACTCTTTGGTTTTGGAGCATTCTCTAACCTCTTTTCAAACATAGCCTAGCCTGGTATATCGAGGCCATTCCACCACCTCGATGGGATCCACAATTCCTTGGTCATTGGACCCAAGGAATCCTCCTTTATAACCCATCTTCTTCATTAAATTTCAGGCGATGCCTGTAGTATGATGTTCAAAGACTCCAAAAGCAATATCAGCATCATTGAATAAATTAACTAAACATGGATTATTTACCTCCATTTTGGTCTGTGACTCTCGGTCTTCTTCCCGAAATGTGCCCAATTGTTCCTCCTGGTGGGAAGGAGCGGTAGATGAGGCTTCCAAGAAACCTCATTGGTTCACTGGTGCATGGATCACATCCTCTATCATCTAAAAATGGACACAAGAATCAACATTGTCATGATCAAATCCATAACCGGTATATCCACCATGGCCACAATATGGCCTGTTTACTTCCCCTGGCATGGATCCTTCTCCAACTTGCACCTTCATAGCTTGTAGTTGTAGCCACACCATCTGGTTTTCCTCTTATGTATCGACAATTGTTGCAATTGATTTGACAACAAATCAATGGAATTTCCTTGTGCTAAGCCCACAATAGCATCGGCATGGGGTCTAGACTTTTGTTTGGCCTTGTCAAGGATGGACCTTGGCGCATATGGAAAAATCTCATAGAGCAAGCCAGACTAAGAGTAAATTAGTTTGAGTTGTTGTGATCTCATTATCGCCTCCTCCTCTAAAAACACTCCCGAAGTTGCAACATCCTTGGATACAACTGGTACCAAGGACTTCAGGAACAACTCCAGCAAGAAAGCTGGCGGGAATTGTACCTTAATCAAGCTCTTCTGATGCCACCATTCTCAGATGTGATCAGAGATATGGTCGATCGTAATCTGCTCAAATTTGGTCATCAATTCAGTGTCGACATTGTATCTCACGGGTAGCTGGAAATGGTTTAGGAAGACCATCACCAAGTCATTAAAGTAAGGATACCTCGAGTGGTCGAGCTCAATGTACCATTTTGCAGCACCCCTGATAAGAGTGCATTGAAAAAGGTGCAATTGTACAGAGTCATCTCACAGCAAGTGTGTCGAGCACCATAATTGGAAGGTTGTCACATGATCACCTAGGTCCTCTCCAGGATTGCCTTCAAATTTAGGAATATTTGAGGGCAACTTAGTCAGCATGGGGGGGCAATGTGGATCATGAAAAATTGGGTCGTTAAGAAACCTTGACAAGTCTGGAAGATATATCGTTGCTAGAAACCATAGTTTGGGTTGAGTACTATGTACAGGAAAAAGGGGCCCTAGATTTTGACTAGCACCAAGTTGCCAGGAAAACTTCGATTGTTGGCCAGGGTTTTGGTAAAAACTGTGGCCTTGACCAACGTACGAAAACTGCGTTTGTTGGGATATCATCAATTGATTCCCGTAATTGGACGACATGGGTTGGGCAGGGATTTCTCTCTACGTTGTGTTCCAAGGATTTTGGAAGGGGATGCCCCCAGCCGATCCGATGGGCATAGGTACTGAGCCCTGCTTGGGGTTCCATTGACCATGGAAGGGGTTTCCCCCAACTAGAATCCCTTGCTAGGGAATTGATCCCTTCCAAGGATTCCAAAGTCCTTGTGAGGAGAAAACTCTTGTACTTTACCCTGTATAGGAATAACACCCTGCACAATATTTTGTTGCCCAAAACTGGGGTTTCCCCCAGCCGAGATGATAGTCGAAGAAATAACATTATTACCAAACTCTCCAAACAAAGAGAATGGCATGGATCCCACCGGCGTAGTGTAAGAAAAAGTTCCTAAACTGCCTTCTCCAAACAAGTTGTAGTTAGCATTAAGACCGATGGGTTTTTGGAAAGCACCAATGAGTGAGGGGGACAGAGGAGGTGTATGACCCCCACCGTCATGAATAGCATTGAACGGGATTGAAGTGCCCCCAATAGACCCTTTCACAGGAGAGTTTGAGCTCCTTGCCCCCAGACCCATGGTCTGTAAGGTGGAGTGGGTAAGGAATGTGTTTGAATCGAAGTTGGGCATCCCATATGAGAATGGAGGGTTCATCGCACTATCTGTAAACAAAGTAGTGGTTGTCGTCGATGAAGGTATCGTACCACTGCCCAAGGTAGAGGGAGTCGAGTCCACTGTGGTCCAGACTGGAAAAGGTGGGTTAGGAGGCAACATACCCCCTATGGTAGTAGCCAAAATAGGAGTATGAGGACTCTTGGACGAAGTAGTAGCATTTGCTTCCATGGCTGCTTGTAAGAATAACTGGTGCTTGACAAGTGTCACCTTAGGAGGGAAAAATTGTACTAAGATTGGCACCGACAAGTCAATGATCGAAGGGTTGGCTGGCTCAAGAGCTTTCGCTCCAAGTTCAAAAAAAGTAGGTTCCTCCAGAGTCGAATAATCTCCTATCGAAGCAAGCTCGGGAACATTTTCCTGCAGCCCGGTCAGTTCGAATGACCCTTGCTAGTCAAGTCTTCGTCGTAATGGTGGCGATGGTGGCTCTAATGAAACTGGCAGTAGGCCCTAAAGCCTTTGCGGCCAATGAATCTCTTGATCTTCCACTTTGTGAAAATATCAAATGACATAGTAAGACTTTAACTAGCATTTAAAACCAAGCACACACTAGAAATTCCTAAAGGAAAATCGAGCAGACGACTATCTAGTAGGAAGAACAGTTACCCCAGTCAAGACTAGAGAAACTAACTGGTGCAAGTGCAACTCGGACACGAAAGCACCCTCCAAGTATGATCTATGAAGCATGACCCAACGTCTGCCCTAGGTACCGCGGTATATCCCCTTAGTCACCCATGTAAGTCCCAATAAAATTGGAAACTAAGTTGTCAGCTCGCAAACAGTCACCAAGTGGGTATAGTTAACAATCGGGTGGACCGCAATGAGGAGGATAAAAAGTCTGAAACCTATCGAGGGTATCGAAAGCAAGTGGTCCAGAAGACAATAGAGGATTGCGAATGGATTCGAGGTCCATGAAGCCCCGTAGGAAAATGAAGTTGGTAGTATTCACATGACATATCCTCAATATGTGTTCCCCACTACATTTATTAAAGCTTTGGAGGAGTTATCTTTGTTGCCTTTCCTCACGCGACCTCGTGTTTAGACCCTGTGTTAGAGGGGGGTCCCGGATAAATTTTACATCACTGGAATTTAACACTCCCTAGATCTGACTCCAATGTTTGTTTAACGAACTTGAAAAGTTTCCTCTCCAACCTAATTCAAGGCCCTAACCCTAAACTAGGTGATTGACCCTACAAACATAAAAGTCTAATTAATTTTAGATTTAGCGTTCGTTTTAATAGCTTTATTTACCAAGGGATATGGCAGTGAAACTAGAGATGTTATGAGAGACGAAAAGAGGAGAAAATGACGAAGCTTGAAAGCAAAATTACTTTTAATCAAAAGAAAAGATTTACAACTAAATCTATGTAACCAACTTTTCTTCAACTAACTTTTTCAAGATCTTTAAAAAGAAGACCTAAAACAAATTTTTGCTTGACTACAAGCTACTTAATTTTCAATAAATCAGTAAAGAAATTAAAAAACAGACTTTTTTTCCTTTCTAGTAAAATAACCAACTCTAACTACTTTACCAAACTAAAAATGAAAAATATTTTTTTTTAGCTTCAAACGGAAAAACTGAAATAAATCTTTTTTTCTCTTTTTTCAAAGAAAATCAAAGGGGTAAAAAGAACACCAAGACAAGACTGAAACATATATTTGGCCCATTGTGGATCGCAGGGAATCACTAAAGAAACCAAACAAGAAAATCAATCATTCAAAAGACTTTCTTAAAACCCTTTCAGAAGTAAACACACGAAACTCAAAAAGACAAGTAAATTGAATTCTAACCCAAGCTATGGTTGTAAAAACAAAGAGTCTGAACTATATCAAAAAACCCTGAGAAGTACAAACCTCAATCAGGAAAGAGGTTGGTTGCCTCTTTTTCAAAAAAAATCCTAAACCAGAGATGCTAGTGTTGCTTCAACAGCCTGCATATGTACGCAAGTTGTTTACTAAGCAAAGCGTGTATGTCTGTGGGATGACTAGAGTCAGGGCGCGTACACCTCTGTATTTAAAAAAAAATAAAAAAAAATAGACAATATTTTAGGGCAGGGAGAACTTGTATGGCAACTGAAGGTGACCAGAATCCCTTAAAAGACTCAGAAGACTCAACAGAAACTCGAAAGGCAGAAAAACCAATTAGACAACATAAACTTTTAACATCCTTTTTGTCATCAAGATGATTGGGTCCCTCTTCTCGAGTTGTCCCTATTATGGTAGCTAGACTTCTTCCAGTGGATGGATTCCTTTCTGAGTTGCTTCGTTAGTTGGTTCCTCAACAGGTGCTTGCCTAACCTTCCTTTCCTTCTTGGGACACATCTCTGGATGAAGGGTCCAACAGGTGGCTTCATGGTGTCCACCTTTCTCACAATGAATGTAATAGTTTTTCCTCTTCAAGGTTTTCTAGCCCTTTCTTTTCTCCTCATGTGGAGAAATGTCTTTAAGTCCTAGCTCCTTTCTAGCTGCCATGACCTTCCTTTACAAATATTTTCTTTTCCAACACTGGGAAACAACATGGTTATGCATACCACAAAACGTGCAAGGTTTCCTATGTTGTAAGCTTTTTTTCACATTATCAATTCGTTCATAATCAAATGGAACATTAGAATACTGAGACTTTGTATACCTTGATGGACTATCTCTGGTGTTGGAATCATGAGGAGAGATTTCCTTAGCTCTTCCTTTGGAGTACTCATCCCCCCTTGGAGATGACTCACAATCACGATCATGAAATGATGTTCTCTCAGCCTGCATCCATCGCTTGAAGACTTGCTTGCTTCTGGGGTCTTGGAATTTTCTTCCTCTTTGGTTTTGGAGCATTCTCTAACCTCTTCTCAGACATAGCCTAGTCTGGTATATCGAGGCCATTCCACCACATCGATGGGATCTACAATGCCTTGGCCATTGGCCCCAAGGAATCCTCCTTTATACCCCATCTTCTTCATTAACTTTCATTCGATTCCTGTAGTATGATGTTCAATGACTCCCAAAGAGATATCAGCATCAATGAATAAGTTAACTAAACATGGATTATTTACCTCCATTCCAGTCTGTGACTCTTGATATTCTTCCTAAAATGTGCTAAATTGTTCCTCCTGGTGGGAAGGAGCGGTAGATGAGGCTTCCAAGAAACCTTTTTGGCTCACTGGTGCATGGATCACATCCTCTATCATATGAAAATGGACACAACCATCAACATTTTCATGATCAGATCCATAACTAGTATATCCACCATGGCCACAAGATGGCCTATGTACTACCCCTGACGTGGATCCTTCTCCAACTTGCACCTTCATAGCTTGTAGCTACATCCACAACATCTGGTTTTCCTCTTCTGTAACTCGTAGCAATTTCTTCATCCCAACATTCTTTGTTTGAAGGATTTGGTTGATCTTTTGTATTTCATTGAACCACACCTACTTTAGTGTTCTATCCATCTTCAACACCTGCAATCTTTGTCAATCCTGTTATGATACCACTTTATATGAATCCAGGGCAACCTTGATACCAAACTTGATCTAGTTCTAGGCTCACTTAATGAAAGGATCAGTTATAAGATTGTTTTTGTTGACTTGAATGCTTAACAAGGTGACATTGAAGTTTTTATAGGCTTCAATCCAAATTGAATTAAAACTTGGATAATCAAATTATTACATCTCATGTGTCATCACTTAAAGCTTCCAATACTTAATGTGTGGAAATAAAGGAAAGCATCATGAATATGAAATGAAAACTCACACTGAGAGATAAGAAATAACATAAAATATACAATAATTCATCGTGTTATAATGAAGTTCACCCCAGATGGGCTACCTCTCCGGGATTTGTTCAACCACTTAGTCGCTTTATTTCCTCTTGAAAAAGATGCTTCTCCTTTACAACTGAAAGGGATGCAATCCCACTCATGGTGACAAAAGAGAAGAGGGTGTTATTATGTATAAAGAATAGTTTCTCATAATGTGATCCAGGTAGATATCGGTGGCCACCCACCTTTTCCAACTGGCTCAAAACAGTTTTCTAACAATTTTGGCAATTTACTATTTTTAGCAGTTTTAACTTCCGGGACCATTTTGGGGGCCTAAATGAAGGTTTTTCGGAATCGAGCCTATCAAAGATATCCAAAGGAATGATTGAAGCCCCAAATTAATCTCCTCAATGATACCTTTCTAATGGGCTATCATACACCTAAAATGGAGATCGTATGCAAAAGTTATGACCCCGAGAAGTTGATGTACTAAGTTACTCAGACAAGGCCCACATGACTTTTGGCGCTTCATCTCCTAGGGTTAGGTTTTTGGATGTCTATGGTTTTTGGCATTCTTGTTTATTGTAAAAATTCCTTCAGATCCTCATTGTAATCATCTTCTTGTGAATGAGCGCAACTGTCACATCTCTTCTCAGAGATAAGCCGCCACCATTCCAGCAAGCTTGTTTCCGCTGCATTTTACAGTTTCAACTTATTTTCTTATTGAATAGAAAACCAATTTTACTATATCTCTGTTATTTTGGTTTAAGAACCTATTAATACTCTGTAGTCATTTCGTGTTGCTCATAAAATTTGGATCAGTGGTATTAGAGCGGTCTGCTCCTTGTCGTCTTAATGCATGTCCACAACGAGGTCGGAGTACAAAGAGTTGGGTCTCGAGCTTATTTCTCTTGAGGACAAAAGCTCTCGCACACCCAAGTGAACTCTCATGGCAGGAGAAAATAAAGATAATGGGACAGGAGATCCTTTCAAATTGTTGATTGAGGAATCCCTCACACAACAAAAGAACGAGATGAGGGATAGTTTCGCGCAAATCCTTCGACGGCTACCAACAGGCGACGCATCTTCTTTGAGCAGAGGTGCCACCCCCTTCAAGGTATAAATAAACTTTGATATTCCCATATTTGAAGGTCAGATAGATGAATATGTTGTAGACAAGTGGTTGAGTCTACTAGAAGGGTATTTTTCTGTCCATAACTTTTCGAATAGAGAAAATATTACTTTTGTGCTCCTCAAAGCCATTCCACGTGTCAAAGATTGGTGGGAAACTTTCTGTCAGAAAAGGGAAATAAAGGAACCCTCATTATTTACAGTCAAGACCACCTGGGAATCCTTCTGGGATGCTATTAAGGAACAATACTACTATATCAGAAGTTATAATGACTTGTATACCAAATGGACCACACTGTGGCAAGAAAGAGAACAAGCAGTGCCAGATTTCACAAATATCCTTCATACCTTGCGCACCAAGCAGGTTATCAAAGACTCAGAGCGACATCTGCTGCTCAAGTATCACGATGCTCTACATAGATACATCCAGACCGAAATGGAATTTTTGGACATCTCATCCTTGGGTGCGACCTACCGATATGCCATCAAAATCGACCAGAAGCTCAAACAAAAGACGCGACAATTTGAGCTCGGGAACCCCTCACAACAAAAGCCAAGAAAGGGTGGCCCCAACCCTTAGAAAAAAGGATAGAGAAAATATGGACAGTATCAGAAAAACCATTCCAAGCCGCAAGCAAAGAAGGACACCGAAAAGACAAAGAAAGATACAGGGAAGTGGTGTGAATTCCATAAGAGCCCTTGGCATAAAACTGTTGACTGCCTGATCCGTATTTTATGAGCAGAACGAATGACTATAGATTATTAACAGTTGTTTAAAACAAAATAACATAGATACAACAAAACTGGTTTTCTATTCAATAAGGAAATAAGTTGAAACTGTAAAATGCAGCGGAAACAAGCTTGTTGGAATGGTGGCGGCTTATCTCTGAGAAGAGATGTGACAATTGTGCTCATTCACAAGAAGATGATTACAATGAGGCTCTGAAGGAATTTTTACAATAAACATGAATGAAAAAAACACTAGACATCCAAAAACCTAACCCTAGGAGATGAAGCGCCAAAAGCCATGTGGGCCCCATTTGGGTAAGTGAGTACATCAACTTCTCGGGGTCGGAACTTTTGCATACGATCTTCGTTTTAGGCATATGATAGCCCGTTGGAAAGGTATCGTCAAGGAGATTCATTTTGGGGGCTCAATCATACCTTTGGCTATAAATCAGAAGCTCGATCTCGGAAAACCTTCATTTAGGCCCTCAAAATGGCCCCAGAAGTTAAAACTGTGTTGGCCCTTGGTTATCGAAGAAAGTGAAGAACAAGGAAGAAAAGTTAAAAAGTGAGCTTCGTGGGAGACACAGTGACTGTCACTGGGTCGAAGTGAGCAAAAGAAAAGAAAATATGGAGCGAAGTGCGGAAAATCAAGTCGTTGGACGAGGAGATCGAGGATGACAGATCAGCAAGGAAGATAGACTGAGGATGACTCAGGAAGTGGAAAAAGCCAGCATTAGATGCCTTGGAGCACCGCGATATGAAGAAGGAAAGACAGGCTGGCGAAGCCCGAAAAGAATGGGTTAAGTTGACCTAGGGTTGTAGACACCTAGGGTTTTAGTAATTAGGGGTTTTGACACCTAGGTTTCGACCTGAGGCTGTCGGTGAGGGATTATAATGTATAAATAGAGATCGAGAGGACCTAGGTCGGGTAGGTACTATGGCTTTGCCTTGTTATTGATTATTTTTCATTGGGAGAATATTGTATTAGAGGTGAGAGAAGTGTTGTGAGAGAGAGCCTTCTGGTATTGTAAGATCTTCAACTGGGTGCGAAGATCAAGTCCTGCAGCTGGGTGTGTAGGAAGGGGAGAAGGAGAGAGAGAAGAGAAAGGATTTGTTGGCCAAGAGTGCAGATCATAACTGTAAGATTTATCTTAATATATCATAAGCACATCTCTGTGGACGTATCCCTAGAGAGAGGGTGAACCATTTACATCTGTTGTTGTGTGTGTGGTTGATGGTTTGAGCTCTGTTGTTGTTATATTGTTATCTGCATCATTGTATTAGATCAGATCTATAGCTGTGAAGGATAGATCTAGCTAATTGAATGGTAAATGCGTGTTATGTTGTTGTTGTAATAAGAACCACTTGATATTCCCCTGGTTGTAGACATCTCTGTCCTGCAACCCCCTCATAGTTTCTTTGGGTGAGACTGTATCTGCTTCACAGGTGCTGTCGAAAGGGCCAGTAGCTAGGGCTTGTTGGTGCGCTCTTGGAGATGAATCCTGGGTCTACCCTTGTGCCAACAAATGGTTCCGTTGTTGGGATAGGAATATTTTTAAGGGAATGTCAAGGTGGTTCCCGTCAAAGACAGAGATTCAGAAGTGGATAGAGGACCAAGAGAAAGACTTCGTTAAAGCCCAAAAAAAGAACCCTAAAATAAGCACTGAAGATTGGCTACAAATATACATCTTCACCGACATTCACAAGATCTTCTTTGGAGGAATCCATCAGGAGATACACAAGTGGTTGGCCAGGCTAGCTGACACACATTTTAAAATCAGATCTAGACCTCCCATAGTTTGGACACCAGCATTGATCCAGAAGGTCAAGAGAATCGACAACGTTGTATCCAGAGCAATAGATCACTAGTTTGATAGTACCATTGGAGGGTATATCACCGAGTTTTTTGTTGACAGAATAGAATCGTATAGCCAAGCCAAGAGATACTTTTTCAAAGGACCCATAGGAAAAATTTTGCACTTCCTGAAGCTATAGTAGATTGATCGGACATGAAAAGGCTAATGTTCAATATCTCGGACAGGGACAGCGACACAGAAGTAGGACATACGCGCATTCAGAAGGTATTCCGAGGAGTTCACCTTGAGAACTTGTTTAAGAAAATCTACAAGGAAGAGGGTTTTTGTAGTGGAGAAGAGGTAGATCTAACCAGCGAAGAGAATCCAGACCCACCAGAACAGAAGAAGGGGAAGTTGAAGAACTGTGCCAAAACGAGCCAGAAACCTCAGGAACTGCGCAAACTACTGAAGTAAGTAACGTTAATCCTTCTGTTTTCCAAAAAATACTTAGCAGTTAGAATAGTCAGAACCACCAGAGTCTTCAGAGTATTGTTACTAGTAGCTCATCATCTACTCAGACAAGAACCCTAGTCAGCTCTATGGCAGATGAAATGAGACTCCCTATCTTTAGAGGAGATGGATCTGAAGATCCAGATCAGCATTAGTTTCTGTGTGAGGCCATATGGAATATTAAAAGTATCACTGATGAAGCCATCAAGAGAACCCAGTTCATCACTACGCTAAGGGACCACGCACTGAGATGGTACATGAAACTTGTCCAAGGACTAGCACAGCCTAAGCCCCTGAATGAGATAAAAAATGCACTGATTCAATGTTTAAGAAACCTAAGTTAGAGGCACAATGACTTACGGAACTAAAATAGATTAAAAAAAAGGTAGTAGAACCTATTTGGGAGTTCGACCAAAGATTCAAGACCCTGACAGGCTGATTAACTTTCCAGATCCCCGACGAACAAAACAAAGAATGGTTCATAGTTGCGTTGTTACCACACATAAGGATCCCTCTGATGCAGTAGAAGATTGCATCTCAGGCATAAGATTTGGAGATTTCCATGAAGCTTGAATCAGCACCAATGGGAGAATCTAGCTCAGGCATTAGCCAGATCATGAGCCAACTAACTAGTTTGTCTTTACAGGTCGAGGATATGAAGAAATATAAGGGAAAATAAAAAAGGGAAGATATCTAGTGTGTAAGATGCAGATTTGAAGGCCATGATAAGGAACATTGTCCCTTATTTCATGAGTACTTGGCATCAAGGGCACTGATCCCCTTAAAGCAAGTTAATCTACCCTAGTGCGATGTATGCAAAAATAGGCATCGCCCAGGTGAGTGCTACTACATGCAGAAGTATGCCCAGAAACCCACAAACTTGTATTATACATTCTGTAAATCAGTGGGGCGTGATGATCTGGAATGTAGAGCTTATGATCTCATGCATGAAATCTCGAGAGACATATACAAGATTCAAGGTGAAGTACAACAAGAGGGAAACACTTTGCAGTACAACTCTCCGGGGAGAGGAGCTTTCACTCCTCGCGGTGGCTACAGAGGACGAGGAGGAGGAGGAGGTATGGGTCGAGGCCGAGGACAAATAATCTGTTACAACTGCACGCAGACAGAACATTTAGCAAGGGATTGTCAGAATCCCTGCACAACATGTAGTTACTGTAACTCCTTCGAGCATGTCATAAAGGAATGCCCTGTGCTGCTGGCTAAACTTCAGGAAAGACGAGGACCCCAGCAGAACCCACTAGTACAACTGATATATGTTGAACCTCACGGAGAAGACCCTAGAATCATTGTTATTACTCGAGGAGGCGCTGCTACAGGAGAAGATAAAGCAGCCCAAGGAAAGACTGAAAATGACCATGGATTCAGGAAGGCTACAGAAAAGACACCAACATTCGATGCTAAGAAAGAAAGACAGATATTCGAGGAGGCAAGGAAAGAGTTCAAATGAGATCAAGGATCTTCATCAAAGAGACAACTAGAAATCAAAGAATATGGCATGCCCCAGGCGTTTGATCCGTCTACATCGCCAACAGAAGGGAAAGGGGTAAGCAAACTCATAGAATTCTTGTACACTTGTGTTAAGTTGATTCAAGATAAAGGCATTGTACAAGAATTACAAGATTTAATCAAGCATTATGAACTAGGAAAAATAGACCCCTTACTGAATAGAGCAGTGCACCAAATTGGAAAAAGGAGAAGGACAAATAAAGAATTACACTTGAATGCTTAGATAGGAGAGTATGAGATAGACTATGTGGTCCTCGAATTAGGGTCAGAGGTCAATGTCATGATGAAGCAGACTTGGGCATTGATGGGAAAAACCAAGTTGATATATTCCCCTATCAGGCTTCACATGGCTAATCAACAAGTTGTCAACCCATTTGGATGATTAGAGCATGTCCCAATGGACATCGATGGAGTAAGAACCTTTTCAGATTTTGAGGTGATTGAAATTGTTGATGATAACTACCCTTACCCTACATTATTAGGAATTGATTGGGCCTTTGACAATTCCACTGTTGTTGATCTAAAGAAAAGATGCATGACATTTGAGAAAGTTGGCCTTAGCGTCGTTTCACCTTTAGATTCATATGAGGGTCCACGATACATAGAACCTATCAGAGAAGAGGACCACGCATTTGAACTGGAAAACATCTACAAATTAACGGCCAGACAGCAGGATTATATCAACCCTACAGCTGACGGGAATCTGAGCTGGCAAAGTGACAGTACATGTTCATCCGACTTAGAAGAAGCATTGGGGAACTAGAAGAACCAGATGTACGAAGTATCTACAAGAAAATGTGCTAGGCTAACCAAAGAAGTTCGTTGGACTGGCACAATAGTGAGTAATCTACCCACATTTGATGGGTCGAACCCCTTAGAAAACTTCTTATCAAAATTTGAGACAAGTGTACCAACACAATAGAGGTTGTTGGCAATGGATGAGGCTATGAAATCCACACTAGCAAGATGGTGGGGGACACATAAAAGAAATATTACAGACTGGACACAATGCCAAACTTTGATGACAGCGCAGTTTTCAACACAAGTAGGAAGTTGCGAAGCACGGTACACGGGTCAAAGTTGCCCAAAGGATCATGTATGAAGCTGCGAAGAGGCCTAGAGTGACATTCCTAGAGAACAATGGGTACACAGATTCGTCAATACGCTAGATACCACCCCGATTAACTGGTACCTTCAAGAAGAGTTGTGCCTTGTCACTTCAGAATGGGAAGGTATGATCTAGAATTTTATAACCACCTTTTTGTTTGACAATGAATTTCCTTCTGTAGATAAAGCACTACATATGGTGAGACAGAAAGTATTTAAGGAGGCATATAGCCTCCCTTTGGAGAAAGAAGAGGATGAATGGACTACGCCCCTCTATAAACTATAGACCTGCTACAACATCAATGCCGACGAAGACGATGATCCAAGGAAGGTGAATATCGCAGAAACAGAAGGTCAGAGAGATGTGGAAGGACCAGGAGTTGAACTACCATTCATTGGACAACCGATAAAGATAAAGAAAGTCAATATCGGGACAGAGGAGACCCCAAAGCTTGTCAATGTCGAAGATTACTGGGACACTGCTACTACTGACAAAATCACAGAATTACTGCATGAGTATCAGGACTTGTTCCCGACCAAGTTCACTGATATGAAGGGAATCAAAGGACATATGGGTGAAATGAGAATACCTTTGAAACCAGATGTGAATCCAGTCAAGCAACGACCCTATAGATTAAACCTAAAATATAAGGAAAAGTAAATATTGAGCTCGAAAGAATGCTGGAAGCAGGGATTATTTAACCTGTCGAAGAATCGGAGTGGATTAGCCCCATGGTAGTGCAAGATAAGAAGACAGGTGAGATCAGGATTTGTGTATATCTAAAGAAGTTGAATGATGCTTGTCTACATGATCCTTTCCCTACACCTTTCACAAACAAAGTGCTGGATAACGTGGGAGGCCAAGAAGTATATTCTTTTACAGATGGGTTTTCAGGATACCATCAGATCCGCATAGCCAAGGAGGACCGGCATAAGACCATGTTTGCCACGGAGTGGGGATCCTACCAATACACAGCAATTCCATTTGGACTGAAGAATCCCCCAACCATATTTTTCAGGGTGGTGGTTGAAGCATTCAACAAGATCTTGGAGATAACATTGATAAAGATTTGCAGTGTGAACAGGGATGACTGGGATTTAAGAGTACCAGCAGTACTCTGGGCTTATAGAACCACTTGCAAGAAATTAACAATGCATACCGCTTTCAAGTTGGTTTATGGTCTTGAAGTTGTTGTCCCAATGGAGTACTTGGTACCAAGATTAAGAATTGTTGCATTTACAGACATGGATGATACTGGCGCTCTTCATGAGAGGCTAGCATAGTTGGTCGAACTAGAAGAAAACAAATTCATTGCAGGCTTCCATCAGCAAATTCAGAAGGAATGAGAAAAGGCCTATCATGACCGACACATCAAGAAGAAGATATTTAGGCAAGGTGATTTAGTACTGGTATATGACAGTAAGTTTATCAAACACCCTGGGAAGTTCAAAACACATTGGATAGAACCATATGAGATTTCCTATGTTACAGAAGGAGGAGCGGTGCAGCTGAAGACATTGAAAGGAGACTGGAAGGAAGGCTTGGTGAATGGGAGTCGGCTGAAGTTGTACTATGACAACCAGCTGCCTCGCAATTCTCACTAGAATCAAGAAGACAAGGGTCCAGGTACCAGGTGCAGTTGAAACTGGGTACCAAACACAGAAAAGACAGTCTGCACAAGGATGGAAAGAAGGCATAAAGTAGAAAGCAAGGGCTGCACTGCGCAGTCGAAAGTCGAAGTAAAACAAGAGGATCAGATCTCAAGTGCCTCAGGACAACTCACAGGTGAGTGTTGGGGGCATGTTGGCCCTTAGTTATGGAAGGAAGTGAAGAACGAGGAAGAAAAGGTAAAAAGTGAGCTTTGCGGGAGACATAGTGACTGTGACTGGGTCGAAGTGAGCAAAAGAATAGAAAAGATGGAGCGAAGTGCAGAAAAGAAAGTCATTGGATGAGGAGATCAAGGATGACAGATCAGTAAGGAAGATGGATCAAGGATGACTTAGGAAGTGGAAAAAGATAGCATTAGATGCCTTGGAGCACCGTGAGATGAAGAAGGAAAGATAGGCTGACGAAGCCTGAAAAGAATGGGTCAAGTTGACCTAGGGTTGTAGACACCTAGGGTTTTGGTAATTAGGGTTTTTGACACCTAGGTTTCGACCTGAGGTTGTCGGTGAGGGATTATAATGTATAAATAGAGGTCGAGAGGACCTAGGTCGGGTCGGTACTGTGGCTTTGTCTTGTTATTGATTATTGTTCATTGGGAGAATATTGTATTAGGGGTGAGAGAAGTGTGGTGAGAGAGAGCCTTCTGGTATTGTAAGATCTTCAGCTGGGTGTGAAGATCAAGTCCTGCAGCTGGGTGTGCAGAAAGGGGAGAAGGAGAGAGAGAAGAGAAAGGATCTGCTGGCCAAGAGCGCAGATCAGAACTGTAAGCTTTATCTTAATATATCATAAGCACAGTTTTGTGGACGTATCCCTAGAGAGAGGGTGAATCACATACATATGTTGTTGTGTGTGTGATTGATGCTTTGAGATCTGTTGTTGTTATATTGTTATCTACATCATTGTATTAGATCATATATATAGCTCTGAAGGATAGATCTAGCTAGTTGAATGGTAAATGTGTGTTGTGTTGTTGTTGTAATGAGAACCACTTGATATTCCCCTAGTTCTAGACATCTTTGTCCTGCAACCCCCTCATAGCTGCTTCAGGTGAGACTGCATATGCTTCGCAGGTGCTACCGAAAGGGACAGTAGCTAGGGTTTGTTGGTGTGCTCTTTGAGCTGAACCCTGGGTCTTCCCTTGTGCCAACAAACTACTAAAAATAGTAAATTGCCAAAATTGTCAGAAAACTGTTTTGAGCCAGTTGGAAGAGGTGGTTGGCCACTGATATCCACCTAGATCATTGCCTCTCAAAGTAGTCGTTGGTGGCCAAAGTGAAAGCCTCTGAATCAAATGCGGGTTCAGACTCTGAGCCAAAACCAAAAAGGGGAAGACAGATCATTGATGCGGAACCCAGTGCCATTGTTGCTACCACCAAGCTCCAACCTGGTGAACCATATGAGCCAGAAGAAGGAGAACACATCTTCCATTCACAGATGTGGGTAAAAGGCACCCCGCTAAACCTCATCGTGGATAGCGGTAGCCATAAGAACCTCATCTTAGCAGAGGTCATCAAGCGGCTAGCCCTGCCGACAACACTGCACCCACAACCCTAAACCATTGGATGGATCCACCAAGGAAGCAATCTTTGCGTCAGCCAACAGTGTCGACTGTCATACGGTATCAAGCCCTTCAAAGACGAGGTATTGTGTGATGTTGATCCTCTCGAAGTTTGTGATGTTATTTTGGGCCAGCCTTATTTATGGAAACGTCATGATGTATATGAGTCTAGGCCTCATAGTTTTATTATTACTTTGAACAAGAAATAGTACAAGATACCCGAGGCAGTCCCACCTAGTGTTATTTCCTTGATCTCTACTAATAAATGTAGGAAGGTCATCTCTCAGATGAGGAATTTTTTCTTCTTCGTGATTCTCTCTCAGAATAAGTGAAATATCACAGCCACATACAGGGTCTCTGCGGACGACCTCTCCACACATCAGAAGCAAGTATATAAGATCGTGGAAGAATACTTAGATATCTTCTCCTCACCTATCGGGGTACCTTTTCACTGCCAAGTCAAGCACCCCATCGATTTGAACCCCAGTGCATCGTTTCCCAATGGGCCAGTCTATCTCCACTCTCTGTTAGAGAATGAGGAGATCAAGCGACAAATCCAAGAACTGCTCCACAAGGGGCACATATGTCCCACATCATCACCTTGCAGGAGCCCAATCGTGTTGGTACAGAATAAATATGGAACTGGTGACTCTACATTGATTATCGGGCTCTAAATAAAATCACAGTCAGAAACTGGTACCCAATTCCCCGAATCGACGACCTCCTTGATCAACTCATGGGGGGGAAATAATTCAGTAAGATTATCTAAAATTTGGATACCACCAGGTCCTAATAGAATAGACAGATGTATGGAAAACCACCTTCAAGTCAAAGGAAAGCCTTTTTGAATAGTTGGTCATGCCCATTGGTTTGACAAATGCTCCAACCACTTTCATGAGGATGATGGACTATATTCTGTGACCATTCACCAATACTTTTGTAGTGGTGTATCTGGATGACATTCTCACTTACAGAAATACTTGGGCTGAACAATTGCAACATATTCAGCAGGTTCTGCACACCCTGCGGCAGCACAAGCTATATGCCAACTTGGAAAAATGCTCCTTCGACATGGATAGGTTCCATTACCTGGGCTACATAATTGATCATCATGGCATACATGTGGATTCAGCCAAGATCCAAGTCATTTGTGACTGGCCAGCCCCAACCACACTCTCTGAGCTTCAGAGCTTCTTGGGCCTTGCCAATTTCTACCGCAGGTTCGTGTTAGGATTCTCCCATATTGCATGGGCCCTCAGCCAAAT